>OMLF01046741.1:0-14295 GCA_900302615.1 Holocentrus rufus
CTTTACCCAAAAAAAAAAAAAAAAAAAAAAAACGCACCATCTCCTACCGCAACATCAAGGCAGTTAACCCACTCACGCTCTCCCAGCTCATATCCAATTCCTCAAACTCAACAGTGACAAAACAGAGCTCCTCCTCATCGGTACAAAATCCACTCTCAACAAAACCGGACCCATCTTACTCACTATTGACACCTCGACCATCACTCCCTCCCCACTGGTACGCAATCTCGGCGTTATCCTGGACCCCACCCTCTCCTTTGATCCCCATGTCAGCTCCGTCGTCAAGACCTCCTACTTCCACCTCCGCCGCATTGCCAAAATCAGACACTGCCTCTCTCCCCCTGCTGCCGAATCCCTCATCCACACCTTCATCTCCTCCCGCCTCGACTATTGCAACTTCCCTCCTCACTGGCATCACCTCCCATTCCCTCCATAGACTCCAACTGGTCCAAAACTCTGCTGCCCGCCTCCTTACCCACACCCGGTCCTGCGACCACATCACTCCCGTTCTCCACTCTCTCCACTGGCTCCCCATTAAACAGCGTATCAACTTCAAGATACTCCTCCTCACCTTCAAAGCCCTCCACCACCTGGCCCCCCCTTACCTGTCCGACCTCCTCATCCCCCACCGCCCCACCCGTGCCCTCCGATCCTCCTCCACTCTCTCCCTGACAGTACCAACAGCCAAACTCAAAAGCTTCGGCGACAGAGCCTTCTCCAGAACAGCACCCCGACTATGGAACTCTCTCCCCCAACCTGTCCGTGACTCACCCTCACTCCCCATATTCAAATCCCGTCTCAAAACCTACCTCTTCTCCCAAGCCTACGACCTCCCCTACCCATAACCGGTGTCTTGTCCTTTTTGTTTTTTGTTTGTACCTATCCCCCCCCGTATTGCACTCCACCATTTTCCTCAGTATTTTGTCCCCTCCACACCCCCTACCCATATGTCTCTACCCCATTTCTTTGTAAGTGTCTTTGGGTTCTTGAAAAGCGCTATATAAATCTAATGAATTATTTTTATTTCTATTATTAAATAAAGTCGGAAGAAGCTGGACCGATGACTGTCCATCGAAAGATGTAGATATTGAATGCCACGAGTAAATCATTTATTTCACTGTTGCTTGCTTCCTGAAAGGACTGGTCTCTATTACAATCATTTATGGTATTATGATCTAAAAAGGCAAGTTATATGGATATTATTTACCATTGACCTGATAGATTATTTTCAAGTTGTCGTGTTGTTGTGTTGAGGTGATGTGTCACAACTCATAAACTCGGCTATCATTGAACCCGAGTTTATTGCTTGTATATATGATTTCATCGGTCGTTCGAAAGCAAATTCCCATGGAAAACTTGGAAATCTCCAATTTCATGAGCTGACGAGGTCTGCCCGAACACACCGTCATTACCTGGACTTTCACGCATGCGTGTTTCAACAAGTAGGCATCATTGACAGACTGACACAGTTCAGGACAATCACTGTTCTTGGCCGACCCAGCTTGGCCAGTTCAGCAAAAAGCGCAATACTGCACAGTCATGGTTTGTTTTTACTGAACTTTTATTCTTGCTGCATCAAATTGATACTCATATCCGATAAGGAATTGTACCGTGAGGTAAGCATATCGTCCCATGCCCTTTTTTCCTTTAAAAGCACCACAGCGGCGTGACAATTTCATGCTGAAAAGGGAAGAGTCTTGTTCCACTTATTGCTTGGTAAAACAGCTTTTTGCACCATACACTTTTGATGTGGTCTCAGGAGCTGGGTGACTCAAGCTAAACCCTGTTAAGCCTTGAAGAAAAAAAAAACAAACAAAAATGCCACTTAGTTGATCCAAAGCCCTGTCATGCACAATGCAATATCAAAAAATAGAGCTCTATATGTGTTATCCTGATGTGGTAAACTCATCTGGCACTTGGAGCAGATTAAGTGGCTTGAATTTCTCTGGCCTTGTAGTAGAACACTGATATTCCCCATACAACCTTCTTCAGGGAGGAGCTGTAAACAAACAGCTTTTGCTAATTGATAATGGAGCTAATTTGTTTGACTCATACATTTCTTTCATGTCATCTCAGTTAATGTATGCGGGCATGCTGCATTATTAGGCTGCCCCCAGGGCTTGCTCTTTGATAGATGCTTTTGTTGTTACATATTCAAGTCAGCCTCTGTATGTTACTGAAAACTAATTTAGCCATTTTCAAATAGATACATTTTTTTTTTGAGTATTCAGCTATAGCCATTTGTCAGTATTTTACAATTATTGTCATGGCTCATATTTTATTTGTAATGTCCACTTCAATTTTCTCAGGAAGTTCAGCTGCTTGCTTGTATCCACCAATGCCCTGCTTCAGCATTGTGCAGTTTTTACATTCTATACTGGGAACAACCCAGTGTGGTTTAGATTCGGTGAAGTCACTTCATGTATTTGTTTTACAGATTCTCATGAATAACTTGTTGTTGTGAATAACCCCTGGTAATTCCTTATCACAGTGCTAGAAAGAGAAATGCTAGCTCCATGATTTTGATTGGTGAAGATGACGGATTCTCCCAATGACCTGCAGGTCCATTAGCCAGCTAATCTCCTTTGTCAGAGGAATAGGCCTCTCTCTCATCACCCCAGTTGTTGTTATGCTGCATTTATGTCATACTGAAAAGATGGTAGCTATGCTCCCTACCTGGGAACAAACTGTTCACCTGAACTTTGAGCTGTTAAATGGAAACAGAGCAGGAGGCAATGAATGCAGACCTTCCACAGAAACAAGTTTGTTTACCTCTCAGATAATACATTTTAATATATTATTAAATTATGAAATTCAATGCTGTGTTGAATTATCTTTTTAAAGAATTAACAGTAGAGTCAGATGCAGCCTGCATAGCCCTCAGTTACAAACTTTTGACCAAATATGGAATACCAGCCCCAGCACATTTTCTCTGTGGGGAAAATACATGGAGTTTTCACATAATCGTCTCTGTCACAGTCTGTGATTGAAGCTGGCATTTAAAACTTGGACATATTTATCTCCTGCAAACACCTGGTTAGCAGCGACCATGTCCATTTCTTTGGCTGATCTGTTCTCTTCACAGAAACAAAAATTTTAAGAGGGAGAGAATCGGCTCAGCATGTGGATAACCACTTAGCTGTTAGCAGTTTTTTTAAAACTACAACGATCATGTTCAGATTATAATTTTTTTTTTCATATCCAAATGTGCAAATGTCAAATAATTTTGAGGTAATAAGGAAAACCAATACATTTCTCCCATAGACCATTATGGCTTTTTATATGGAAATATGTTTTGAATTTCAGCTTTCAAGCAGTGTTAATTTTGGCAGCTATTCTAGATTTAGTCTTTGTCTTAAGATGAAAATGCATATTAGTTTTAGTCACATTTTAATCATTTTTATCCTTCATAGTTTTCGTCTAGTTGTAGTCAGCGAAAACTCAAAATGTTTTAGTCCAGTTTTAGTTGATGACAAATCTTTACATTTTAGTCAACTTTTAGTCACATTTGATAGTCCATCTTATAGCCACAAAAGTAATTTAATTTGGCTACCACTTCGTTTTAGTACTGCCTATGACCGGTTGGTCCAAATAAGGAACCCAATGAGTCTGCTGGGGAGCTACTGTACCAACAACTGGATCAGACCAAGTGAGAATCTTTAAACCATACAATTTGAAGTAAAAAATAATAAAACCATGGAATGGATAAAACACTAAAACACTTAAGAATCATGGTCTGCGTCAGCAAAAGGGCGCTCAACTGTCCATCAAGTTCAATACATGCTGTGTGAGTTTCCAACGGGGTCCTCAGGAGTAATCAGCAAAGTGACAAGGCAGATTCACAACAGCAGGCCTAGAACATAATTTAGCCACAGTCAATGATGTACACCTTTGTTCCTCAAAAGTGCTTCTGCAGAGCTGCCATCACAGATCACTGAGTCGCTTGGCCGAAGTCAGAGCCAGCAGCAGGGTTGTTTTGACAGATAGCAGCGCTCGGCCTCCAGCGTTGTAGACTCCAACAAGTCGATAACCTCCTGCAGGCGTGGCCCAAAAAGCCCATTCGGGCTGATTGGTCCCTCCAAGAAGTCCTTCCAGGCTGCATCAGGAAGCTGGGAAACGTTTAGCCAAACGTTTCGGGATATCATGGTCAGCCATGCCATAATATGAGACAATCCCACAAGAGTCAGGATGGCACCTACCGCCTTGCCCACTTCATCAGCGGCTTCCTGGGGCATGGAGTCCGGTTTGGCGGTCAGGGCAGAGAGGGAAGAAGCCAGGAGGGCGATGTTATTGGTGGCCGTTGCTCGCTGTGCTGCACATTGATGTGCCCGATTGGCGAATCTGTTAGTCAGCTGATTAGGAGAAGGTGGGATGGGTCGGCGTACACCGATCAGCGATGCCTTGGGTAACAGCATGGAAGCTAGAGGAAACCCCTTCTCTGTTTTTCCTTCTACCTTTGTGAAAGGAGAATAAGTCAAGACTGGAGCTTTCCGGAGCGCTTGCTCGGCGTGCTCCACCGCCAGACACACCTCACAGCAAGTGTGACGATCATCTGGCATGATATACCCCGCCACGCATACAGGGAAGTTGCAAACGCTCTTCGATGTCATATTGTTTCAGGTGATACACAAGACGCTGAAGAAAAATGGGAGCTGATTGTAGGTCATGCAGGTGCGGGTGCGTTAATTAAGGTGCGGTAATTAAAGTCTTCAGTGGTGCGCATGCGCGCAGGGATAAACCCAATCGTGATGTATTTTTACCTCGTCATCGCCTTCTCTTCGTCATGGAAAAAAGGGTTGTTGACAAACATTTTTTGTCATAATACGTTGACGCTTTCAAGGAGGCTGACTTTCATCTGGAAAACCCACTGAGCTGTGTTTGTTTGAGCTAATTTAATGTGAGCTTGGAGATTTATGTTTCCCTGTGTCAACATAGCAAGAAAACAAAGCTTTGTATCAGGGCAGTTACAGTGGCCTGGGGTGCGCTAATGGGACATTTGGCTTTATCTGATGTCCTTTGTTACTGAGGCAACATGTGAAGAAGCTGGGCGGAAGGTTCTCAAAGCCCCAGTCCCTAGAGCCCTGCTGGGGCCTCAAATATTGGCCCTAGCCCAGCCTGAGCCCTAGATGTTCAAGCCCGAGCCTGAGCCCTGCCCGACAGCTTATCATTATTCTTGGCCTGAGCCCGAATTGAGCCTTTTTTTCCCCCATGATGTTGCCTAGAGTATAGGAATGTTGAAGCCATAAAATAAATTGCTTGATTTTGTTTTTTTTCTCCTAAGTATTAAGTTATGAACATATATTTTGATATGCCTATTCAAATTACGTTTAATAGCGGCTAGCCTATGAATTTGTTCAGGCTGTTAATATAACTTTGGATTGTAGCCTATTAGTTTCCTATTCTGGAGTAGTTGTAGTTGGTGTAGTTGATGGCTGAAACAGCCTCTCAACCTTACTTTAGAGCTTTTAATGGCATAAATGTTTTTTTTTTTTTTTGTAACTTTATTAAGTCAATTTACGACGATGTTTGGAGCATTTTTGAGTTCGTTAAATTAATTATTTTATTTTTTGAAGTGGCCGCAGCTTTTCATGCTAAATTACTTCGCATGACATGATGCATGTGCGCGAGAAAGGCAGACGGTGTGTTCTTACATTAAAAACCTTATTCTATCTTAACTTATCAGTAGTTTCTTTAATTGATATGCATGAAGCAGGCCCGGCCCGAGTCCAAGCTAGTGACGTGAAAATTAAATGCTCACAATGTCTGAATGTGCACTGTGCATGTAAAGTGAGAGAAATCCATTTCCCTAGCAGGCACAGGATTAGACATGACAAGAAACAGGAAGGAGTTTTGCATTGAAATGGCACAGTGGGAAGTAAGTAAGTAAGTGAGTTTGGGGGGTAGAGATGTTTACCTTACCTTAACTAGGACTGCCTCCTGAAAGTCGACAACTCCAATCTATCTATCTATCTATCATAGACTCCTCGCAGTTTGCTTGAGAAGTTTAAGTTGAGCATTCCTTTTCTTTTCTCAAATGATTAATCGATATTGTGAAAAACAATCAATAGCTTAAAGGATTACTCCAATGTTTTGGGCAACATAACATTTTTCCGGCTTACCCAGACAATATGTTTGATATCATTTTCACCGCTGTACGTCCACTGGTTCGGTCCCTATGGGTAGTATTTTGTGTTAGCTTAGCAGGAAGACTTTAAAGGATATTTCCCGTATTTTTGAACCTGGGTCCTATTTTCCCCTGTATTTGGGTCTAAATGATTAATAGGAACCAAATGTTTTGGAATCGGTCCAGTATTGAGCGAGAATGCTATAACCGGCAACTGTGAAACACTCAAAGTAGGTCCATTAAAAGTGCTTGTTTTGCCACTGATAGGCTCAGATTAATATGGAAACATCCCTTCAGAGATAGATGTATGTAATGGAAGTCTCGCTCAAGGAGGAGCCTCACTCTGAAATCTCGCAGGACGTGAGTTGTTGCAGGAAGAGCAGCGTAAACATGAGACAACCGTCCAGGGAGAAGTGGAAACGTTACAGAGCTCAGAGTTCAGAAAGTGTAGTTTAGTGTTATATTAAAGATTAAAGAAATAAAGAGTGGTTCGTGTTTGCATATTTCCGAGTTGTACCAACAGAATGTTGCGCCACTCTTCGCACAGCTTTCATACACAACAGTTGTTGGATTGGGACATACTGATGTTGGGGTTAACTGTGCTACAAATGGATGCTAACACTCCTGTCAGGACACTGCGCCTTGCATACCATCGGGTCTGCAGTGACTATTTGGATCATTACTGTCAGCCAAAGAAAAGAAGAAATCCTATACCAAACCACTTTGCATAAAGAAAACCTCTGTTCCAAGAGTGGAGAGATCTGCTGCAGACAAAGAGGAGGTAATGCACACTGAGTGCCAGCGCTTTCCATAATGTTGTCAGACATAACAATAATCTTACCCTGTCAGTGGCAAAAACAGGCACTTTTAGTGGATGTACTTTGACAGGTTGCCCGATTAGATTACGTTACAGCCATATTTCGCGGTTGCTAGTTATAGCGTTCTTGCTCAATACTGGACCAATCCCAAAACGTTTTGGTCCTATTAATCATGTATACCCAAAAATAGGGCCCAGGTTCAAAAATACTGGAATTATCTTTTAAGTCTACAGGAGTCATTACCTTAGTCAATGCTCCGTCAAAGTGAAAAAAAAAAACAAACTTACAGCAACTCTGAAGCTGCCTTATTTACACAGTTTATCATTTGTATTTGAAATACACGTCTTTAGGAGAAGTTCAATTTTTTTAACTATTGTAGTCGGAAGAAAATATGTGTTCAGTGGTTATAATTCGAACCATCTATATTCTCCTAAAACAACTTTAAAAAAAATTCGAGGACATGAATTTCATATACACAATATATAGCGTAAATAAGACACCTTTGGAGTTGCTGTAAGGTTTATTTTTTCACTTTGACGGAGCTAGGCTAATGACTCCTGTAGACTTCAAGTCTTTATGCTAAGCTTAGTATAAAGATTTGAAGTCTACAGGAATCATGAAACACGACATGCTGCCCATCAGAACCGAAACCAGTGAACATACAGAATTGAAAATGGTTTATAACATCTTTTTTCAGTCTGGATAAGTCAGAAAAAGACTATTTTTCCCAAAGCCTTTAATAGTCCTTTAATTGACAATGAAAATAATCATCAGTTAGAGCCCTGTCATAGTAAAACGGAGAGTATTTTGAGTTGTGATTGACTGTTAAAAATTTGCACAGGGCTTATTTTCCATCTGCAAGTCAAACACTTGTGTGAAGAATCTGACAACAGACAGCACGTTTCCTAGGCAAGCTAAGTCCTGGAATGGTTTAAAAAATGAATCAGACATAACTGCTCCAAAATGATGCGTGCAAAAGAATGTCATTAAAGAACTGAAGATGCCATAAGGAAGTACTGTAATTGTTTTTATTATTTTACTGCCAGTCATTTTTAATCTATGAGTGTCACTTTTACTTGTAAAAACCTTTTTCTAAGCAGATACAATTATCAGTTTATATGTCACAAAGTCAGACGACGTCTGGAATACATAAATACACATGCATGCATACTGTATATGCACAAACATTTCACCCACATTCATGCATGGGCAGAAAGAGCATATGAACAGGGGGCGTTGTGGTGTTTTTGATCAGCTGAACAGCTTGACATGCATATGCAGATCCACATGCCCTATACATATGTTATCTAAATGTGTAAGCTGAATACATTGATATGATGAATACTTTTTACAACACACTCCTCCTGCCTATAGACAATTTATTTACATATGTATGGCCTTCTGTAGGCTGTTAATGTGAATACATTGCACATTTTTAAATTAAATGAATTCAATTAAGCAATATCACATGAGAGGGAGTGCTGTTATACTGTATATCAGCATGGCTGTGATTCGGTCGTAGGCATGAGGCCGCAGGCAGAGTGCAGCAGATAAGCCGCAGACCGAGTGCCGCTTAATCTGCGGCGAATCACAGCCATGCTGATATACAGTATAACAGCACAACCTCGAGTGTGATATTGCTTTTATACAACAGTTCTACCAACAAAAGCATTTCTCAAGTTACAGTAGTAATGGGCAGTAGATTATGATTTGTGTCAACATTTATTCCGCTCCGCCGGCACAAATAGGTCCGTTAGATTTCAAGCGACTGAACGGCTGCTAAGCAACACAATTTCATGACCGCATGCTAGCTTGCTACTTTGTATAGGTCTACACACTAGTGCAGGCTAGCTAGCAGCTCTGAACACACCTGGAAGTTTGCACAGCAGCCTCCACGCTATTTTTTCCTCCTTCTCGTCCTCCTCTGAGAATGCTGTCGCGGTACGAAGTTTGTTGCAATGTGCTTTATGGACGTTAATATAGAGTATTACATAACACTTGTAAAGCGCAGCAATACATATAGTTTAAAGTCAGAGTGCTTTTTATCAGCACTGTATATCAGTACTGGTGGAATGCCTTTTGGTCAATCAAATCGCTTGACCGGATCTAACTGTTGTATAATACACATTTTACACATCCTATATATGTGCCATAAATTCACTGATTTGCCTGTCTTCATATTTTGCTATTTTCATCATCTGACGCATTTATGATCTCTGCTAGGAGATCATGGGTTTGGTCCAGTGTGTTTGTGTGTCTGTCCCTCTGTCCGGGGCTAATCTTGCGAACTACTGGGTCGATTAGCCTCAGGACAAGATCGCAGAGGCAGCACAAATCCAGACTCCACTGCTCCCAAGGCAGAAATACCTGCGGAAAGCGATAGAGGGAGAGAGGAGAGAGATGAGAGAGCACAAAACTACAGGAGAGAGAAGAGTTAGTAACTAGTGTTAATGGGGTATGAATGCATACATTTGGAGAGGAGAGGAGGAGAGACAGAGACAGAGAAGGGAATTTCACTTTTAGTGGACTCAGATGCGTTAATTATGTCACTTAGTTTCTCTTCATTCTGCCGTGACGTTACACTGACGAACACATGCATTGGGGATTTGGAATGGCTCATGCTAAAAACAACACTGCAGCTCATGTTTATGATAGGAAAAAAACAGGGATGTAGCAGAGGGTAAACTCACCCAAACTCACATTACCCGCTTTTTTATTAGCAGAGCATTCTTTAGGCTCATGATGTAGGTTATTTGAGGAAAGGGGTCTTTCAAGGGAAAATAAAAGCATCCAACTGATGTAGGTTATTTGAAGGTAGGGGTCCTTTAAGGGAAAATAAGAACATCCAACTGATGAAGGTCATTTGAAGATAGGGCTCTTGTAAGTGAAGATAAATGCATCCAGCTGATATAGGTTATCTGAAGATGGGGCCATTTAAGGGAAAATAAAAGCACTCAACTGATGTAGGTTGTTTGAAGATACTGTAGGGGCCTTTTAAGGGAAAATGAAAGCATCCAACTGATGTAGGCTATTTGAAGATACTGTAAAGGATAATAAAATGATAGATCAATGCTTTGTTGAAAATGTAATTGATTGGATTCATGTTTTGTGGTTGTTTACACTGATGATAGCCTTTTGTTTATCATAACAATAGATGGAAACTGACCTTGTGATATAGCTTGGGTTAAACTTTCCTGTGAATAGTCTGCTTGGCTATGAGACCATTAACTTATCATGAACAGCTCTGTTACATGTTGGGGAATTTAAAGGGCGATTTTAGTAAATCTTTCTTTCCTCTTCCTTTCCTCCTTCATATTCCTCCAATATGATGGATATGATACAGTTTGACTCTTTGATGTATCAACATTGCAGTGGTCATCTGTAGGAAGACATCATTTCTAATGAGACCTCTAATGAGACGCACAAGTATTAATCAATATGTTATTAGTAATAGTTGTAGGAGTAGTAGTAGTCGTAATAGTAAAATGGATTTTCAGTCTAAATGCTGACAAGAATAGCATCTTTAGGGTAAATTTTAAGCTATTAAACAGTTATTCAGTTACTAGCAGCTTCAATCTAACAAATATCAGTATGGGCTTTCAAGTGGTGGAATCTCTGCAGTTGTGTGCATTTGTATGTATGCACACACTCAGATATGTCTTCGTGAGTATGTGCAAATAAATATGTGCGTATATGTGTGACTAGTTGGCCATCTGCGGCTATTAACACTCAGCCCCAGGCATCACTGTGCCGGTTTCTCCCTGCGGACTGGGGCGGCTCACACCAGCTCCATTTGTGCAATACAGCCAGCTGGGGAAAGAATAGAGCCGGCTGATTGGGCAGACGCTGGCAGCAGAGCTAAGTGTATTGATGCATACCCCCCCTGTATCAGCTTGGAGCTCAATTCCAAGATTAAAAATTGGGTAAAATGAGTTTAAGTAGGTTTCAGCTTCCACTACATCCCTGCTGCCTAGGAAAAGAAAGTCCTGGTAGAAGGAACCTTGCTCCTCCTTTCCATCTTCATCAGTGTAAAAGACTGAAGTGCAGGCAGATGGTGGGGAACAGGAGGAATGGGGGATTTTTGGGCAGAGTTGTCTTGGTTATGCAACCCCACCCTCCTCTCCACCCCCTCTCCCAGGGGAAAAGGAGACAAAGAGAGAGCAAGAAAGGGGGAGAGACACTCTTGAACGGCTTATCCGGGTTAGTGTCACACCGAGCTGAAGAACTTATGCTCTGATTGATTAACGTTTTGGAGCATTTTGGAGTCTTACTTTTTACCTCACCCCACCCTCCAACCACCACAGCCACCACCATCCTGGGCCCTCCTCTCTTCTGGATCATTCTTATTCAACATGTTGTACTCCCTGGCTGATTAGCAGACACTGCAACACGATGCCTCAGCAGGAATGGATGGATTAGCACTTGTTCTGGATGACTTTCTGTCAACTTACTGTGAAGGCCCTCTGAAAGCTGCTCTGCCCAGCTGATATTGGTAGTGTTAACAGCAGTAGTAGCAGTAATACTTTCAGCAGCATCAGTTATAGTGATGATTGGTAGTCGAGTGATAGTAGAAATAGTACAAGCAGGAATGGCAGCAGTGGTATGAGCAGTAGAAGCAATATCCGTGCTCAGTAGTCCTTGTAATACAATATTCAGTAGTAGCAGTACTAGTGGTAGCGTCAGTAGTAGTGATATCAGCAGTAGAGGTATTGGATTCAGTGGAGTTTTAGTGTCCCATGATGGTCTAAATGTTGTTTAGACCTGCTTTTACACTCTAAGACGAACAAAATTATGTAGGGAAACACTCAATATTAGTTTAGATTTAGGGTATTTCTGACATTAAAAGATTAAAAGATTTAAAGATGTTGAATACTGGCACAAAATATTGGCTATTGGTAGCTTCAACACTAACTATTTATATCCCTAATCCCTGACTGTGCTCTCATTTTTCAAAAACATCTGCTGAATTCCAAAAATGCAACTGCTTTCTCCCTGCGACTGGCTTTTTGTTAACTTTTGTTGTCATGTAGATGGAAGATAGCCTATAGCTTTCATATTTGAAATGTGTTGGGTTTTGTATACGGTTTCTGATGGTGTGTGGCAGCTAAAAATGAGTCTCTATGATATAGCATGGTGCCATATCATATCACCAAGCTGAAGAACTTATTGTGTGTGAACTTTTGTGAACAAAAGTTCACACAAATTTGTGTGAACTTTTGTGTGTGAACAAATTTATTGCAGCATCAAACAGCAATCTGCACTGCATTGCTTGAAGCTTCACAATATTATTATAATATTATTATCATTGCCAGAACTGGAAAACATTGGAAATTATTTGGTAGCAACAGCAGGTCTGAAACCATACTTTTCCTGGAGCTTTATCTTTCACATTACTTCACCCTAATTGCTGCCCAAATGTTGTAATATCACATCAAGAGATATCCCATCAGGACGACCTGAGTCTGGTCCCAAGGTCTGGTAGTAAAGTGCTCATGCCATTCTATCTTGTGTTATTCTAAGTAATATGTTTGTATTTGTATATTTGAAGAGGAACAGTGCATGTGAAAGCTGCAACGTGTAACATTTTAACATCAGTAATTATTACCACACTAATTATGAGACTTTAGCATAATTACCATAGACAAATGAGACCGCTGTTGAGAAGATATGCACTCTGTACTGGGCTCCAGATTTTACATTATGTTCCAGGTCAGTTAGGGCAAGAAATCTGCTGTGCTGCTGTATTGCTGATGAATTGCAATAGAAAAACTGCTTCTAACATGCTTATCCTCTATAGACCAAATCACAAAGTTTGTTTACAATAAGTTCTGGGTAGAAAGCCGTCACGTAAAAAGAATTTTAAAAGTACAGAGTAAACGGGGGCAAAAGAACAAGTAACATATATTTCAAGTCAAGAGTATATGGTTACCTCTTGTTGTATACGGGGGTGCTGGGTAATGAAAAGAGTGAAGAAGGTGTCGGATTTTCCAGATTTCCATCTGAAAAGAGCAAACTTGCTTAAAGATGCTTTGGATTCAGTGTCTGAAGGAGGAGGAAAAGGGAGGAGACCCTCTCTTTTAGGACCTTAAAAACAATAGCAAAGCAATTTAGAACATAAAATAATCACAGTAGAAATGTCAGATTGGACCACCTTTTTTAACTGTATATCTTTGAATGTCACAGTTACAGCTGAAAAGGACCACAGAAATAATCAAATTTGCCCATTTCACAAACCTCCTTTTCTACCTGGAAGTGACTGTTGTTGTTAACACCACGGTGATTCTGTCTATTGCAAAAACTAAAGATGTCAGGGACAGAGAGGGGGTGCAGGAAGCAATGAGGCCTCTGGGAAATGTGGTCTTAATTTAGAGAAACACTATCACTAACAGTGCCATTGGTGTGAGACAGAGCCTGACCATCTTGACCATGGTCTCACTAGTAGTTATGCTAAGGTAAATTTCTCTTTGATGTCTTGATGTCTGGAGGTAGCTGATTTCTAGTTCAGGCCAGAAAATGAATGAAGACATGAGACATGGACATGAAACAGAGCAAGAACAGTCTATACAGACACAATTCTACCACATATCCTCAATCCATATTATTGTTGTACCTGCAGGATCTTGGCCACTGTAGGGGCTGACTTCGATCTGAGAACACTGAGGGCAGTAAGAGTCTTGCGGCCACTGAAGCTGGTCTCCGGCATCCCCAGTGAGTAACATTACAAAAGTGTTTGAATTTTTGTTGCCTAAAAAATATAATTTCATTCTTTATGGTTGAATCACTTGGTCATTATTTTGGAAAGCGCTATACATGGTCCATTAGATTAGACTTGCTGAGTAATTATATCGGATTATTTTGAGTTACTTTCTGATTACATTTCCTCCACGAAAGACACAACCCTAACCTAGTTTGTGTGCCATTAATAATTAATTAACTACCATGAGTTATTTCAAGCTGTTGAAATGGTGTTTGTCATTACATTACATTTCCTTAGGTCATTTGGTGGATGCTTTTGTCCAAAATGACTTACAGTAAGAAAATTAGATCAATAGCAGTCAAACCAATTGTATATCAGTCTTCATCAGCTACACCTTCAATAGGCATGTGTAGCACTGGTAGTTGTATATATATATATATATATATATATATATATATATATATATACACACACACACACACATGTTCAGCGCACACAGATGCATGCACACTCAGATGCTTGCCAACACAATAATTTATGCCATCTAAAAATGGAGATAGCTATAGGATCCCCCGATCACTGATTTAAAACCTCAGCACATGCACATGTACAAACACACACATACAAACACACACACACCAAACCACACCCACACA
>OMLF01046742.1:3361-14190 GCA_900302615.1 Holocentrus rufus
CTGAATTCATCTTTGATTGTGTTACTTTCTCTTGTTGGATGTGGTACATTTTGTTCTTCTCTTTCTGAGTTTAGTTTCTTGGGGCTTGATCTTTGAACTTTGTTTAGGTCTTGAATGTATATGTTCATACTGAATATTTCCATTGTTTTTCAAGCATAGTGGAGAACTACAATTCCCATGCACTAGTGCTAAACAAGCACAGGTGTTGGCAATCTCTTGATCACTCGGAGCACATGTACTCACTGAATGTCTCCAATTATCTAATGTCCTGATGAAGGCCTGAGACCAAAGGCTTGTCACATTGTGAAAATTAAATTAAGGATCTTGATAGATCTGGGTATACTGAAGACTTTTTCCCAATAAAAAGAGAGGGAAAGAAAATCATCCCTTCATGACCACCGTCTAGCATTTGTCAAATGGAAACTTCAAGCAGCAAGATGGAGACAAATCATATAGAAGTGGAAAGTTCCATACTTCAGGTTTAAGTTCAGTCCTTAGCTTAGATGTTAAAACCATGAATGTGTTACAACAAAATGGGCAAGAACTATGTGCTGCTATCATGTCAGCAAGGACCAGCAAGGACCAAAGAATCCAGGCCTTGACAAATTTTGATGACAACAAAGATGTTCTTGAGACAAAACATCCGAAGCAAGGACACTTCAACATACTTTCTGAAGGAGCCAGGAACTGAATCAGGAACCTTCCAATTACTAGACCACCACTCTACCTCCTGTGCCATGCCACCCCCGAGAGGTACCTAATGAAGTGAGTATCACTCAAAGCATACAGGAAATGGTAAAACCATTTGTGATTCTTCCTCTAAACATCTGAAGCCAAAAAAGAGAGGGTAGAAAGGATCAACTTTACCCCAAGAAGAAAATGGCAATTAATCTAAGTCCAGTTCCTTGTTCACTGTTGGAAAAAGGTTAGCTTGACCCAACAACTCCACATAGACTACAAAAACCCTTTCCAAAGGTTCTCAATAGATGTTAATGTTGTAAAGTAACACTAAATGCTGGTCTCAAGCTTCCTTTCAGACTGTTGCCTAAATTCACATTCAATTCACTGCATTCATAGTTGTTGTTCTGATTAACTGGAGTCCAGACATGGAAACTGGATATTCTAATATCTGGGGACAAGGCCAGGAGAGTTAGTGAGCAGGTGTGTGTTTGAGCAAGTTGCAAAGTGACTCACCTGTCTATGTGGGCAACTAGCATCCGATCATTTCTACATCTTAGCTTTCTAGTTCATTCACTCCTGTGTGTGTGTGAGTGAGTGTGTGTGTGAGTGAGTGTGTGTGTTGTGTGTGTGTATGTGTGTGAGTGTGCGTGTTGTGTGTGCACTCATGCTGTATCTACTTCTGCATGATGTCCTTCTTTACCAGGATGATTATGACTGTCATGCTAAATGTGTATCTGGTCACCCTGGCAACTGAGTGTTACTATGGTGGCTATATCTAGGTCAACAGTGGAGCAGGACAACAGTTACAGACCAGATTGCTCAGTCAAGACAGTACCATATGCTTCCACTGACAAATACCCAGAACTATGAATTGTCAAATGTGAAATAAAGCAAAGGGTATTAAGCAAGGTTTTTACCCTCCATAGCATAAAATGAATATATGTATAAGGTGCAGGGATTGATGGGGTTGTTGATCAACACCAATACCTCATTGATAAGATTTCTGACTTTCAAATTCACTTTCTGGCATGTACTCTGCTTTGGAACCAAAATTCCGATATGAAGCCTAAAAATCTTGTTCTCAAGGCAAAAAAACACACAAAGTAATATGGTTATTCCAGTAATCTGCATGGTGATATACTACTAGATTGGATTACTACATTACTCCGTTGGATCTGTTTCAATTATTTAGCTCATCTCTCTTGTGACCATACAACTTTATTGTACATGTAGCATCAACATTGTTGCCATTTGTGAGTAGTTGGTTCCCCTGGGCTCTACTGCAAAAGCCATTTCCTCGTCACTTTTGTAATCACACATTTTTGTGAAGTTCTGTCACTCCTATAATCTTCTGTAGTCTAGGCCTGAAGGTGGTTGATAGGTGGTGTGATATGTACCAGTGCGTAGGAATACAGAAGTTCTTCGGTAAAACAATATAGTACCGATGGAAAGAGTGGTCTGAGAGCACAGTAAAGTGACAAAAATGTGGGATATTTTTGAGGGGTGAATTTGCTTGTGGCTTAAAATACGTTTTATTTGCTGGACCACTAACAACAAAGGAGTCCAACAAAGAAAATGCAATACCTACATCAAATAATTCAATCTTGCGAATAGCTTACCTTCTCAGGAAACTCTAGTTTCCTGTTAGCGTGGGTGGAAAATGCTACAGTGCCGTGCATGCAACAAGTCTTTTGCTGTGTGTGTAGGTGAATCATCACAGGCCTTTTGCATCAACATCTTTTTACGCATGAAATCTAAGACTAACCTATACAATCGATCCTGTATCAGTTTACATTTAACAAATGTAGATTGTTAGAGAAACTCATGTTTTCCAACAAGTTCAAAGATTATGCAGAATAAATATGGTTATTAATAATGTGACAGATCAAGTCCATTATCAAAAAAAAAGAAGAAGAAAAATAAAAATAATCTAACTGAATGTTTTGAAAGCTGCATTTAAAATTTATTTTTATTTTTGGGTTAAATAATTAAATCATATTAGGACATCCATCAGCAAGTGTTCACTAGAGCCTTGACAGATTACGGGCATGTCTGTATTTTTTTATTCATGGATGACAATAAGTTGATTTGAGCACCCACTGTAAAAGAATAATGAACTAACAAATCCAAGTATTTATCATGATCTTTTGGTACTTACCAATTGGGATGGAGGAGATCTGAGTGTAGACATCCAGCATGCGGTTGCCATCCACGTCCACCAGGTAGTTGCCCCTGCTTTCCTCATAGTTGCAGAAGAAGTGGACGGCGCCCACGTTCTAAGGAGAAACACGCTCTTAAGTAAAAGGTGGACTTTTTCCAGATTAAGGCCTGGGAATAACATAGAATATCAGTATTATTAGTATCCAACCATTTTTGAAACTGTGATTGTCTGATTGTGGGAACATAATCACAACGGAACTTAGGTTCTCCCTCGAGCAAATAATTCTGAGGAATACCATATGTTTGTACATCACTGCGGGTTCTTCACTATGAACCTACTATCGTAAAATCTGCAGTGAAATGTTATTTTGGTTCCGCCTTTTATCTATTTAGGAGTTTTTTAATTCTCAAATGATAAAAACTCAGGGGGAACCACTGAATACTACAACTTTTTGGTCTTGACAACAGAGAAAATGTAAAGACCTATACATATCAGAGCAAATGGTGTTTGCTCTGATATCCAAAGCAGTTTGAAGAAGGAATAAGGCATGGTTCATGGGAGACAGTTGACTAAGTTGACTAACCCGGTGAGCAAGTGCTGCCTTGAGTGGTGACTGGCTTACTCACAATTTGAGTCAACAATATGGCCTTTGCAGGTTTAAATCTAAAATGTGCCAAAATTACAATATTGGTGAAATTCTGAAGAAAACAAACAAAAAAAGTATGGTCAAACAGTTTGATGACGTTTGAACATTTGTCATAACAAATGTTCTGTATACAGTACAAATAACAGTAAAATGTTGAATACGGCTGTGACCTCACCTTTTGACATTTGACATCATTTGAAACATCTGATGCTTCAAATACAAATAATCTGTGTTCAAACATTCAAACAAAGACTTGTGAACATTTAGAACTGATTTTGCATATTTTGAAAAATATAAAGTGGTGGACTTCTGAATTGACCATAGGTTGCAGAGACACAAACTTTTATCATCCAGCTGATAATAAGATATCTCAGGACTACATGGCTCAAGTTTTGCATTGACTCACCCAATATGATAATTAAGAAAATAAAAATCTTGATCCTAAATGTCACCAGGAGATGTTAATTAAGACCTTTAAAAAAAACAATTAAAATCTTAAAGCTGATTCGAAAACTAACTGGTAGCCAATTAAGTTACTGTAAAGGGCTTTACTTTAGAAGGTACTCTTTTAGTTTAAAGAAATTATTAGACATCCAACCATTAGTATCATTGAGGCAATCCATCAGGAGTTTCAAAGAATCCTTTCTATTTAGCTTTTGTTGGAGATAGAGTTGTGTATCATCAGCAAAACAATTAAAAGAGATGCCATGCCTTCTAATGATTGAAGGGCAACATATACAAAGAAAAAAGGGTAGGGCCCAGAATAGACCCTTGGGGGACCTCACGGGTCCCCCAAGGTGAAGGGACCAGTGAGGATGAAAAAATTCATTAACTCAGAAACATCTGCTGTCATGGTAAGATTGAAACCATTTTTGTGTTGTGCCCTGGATGCTGATTTCTTGCATGAGAGAGGCAATACTGATGCCATGGTCCACTGTATCAAATGTGGCAAAAAGATTCAACAAAACCAAAACAGCAGAATCCCCAATGACAACAGATCACAGGACATCATCTGAGATGTTCAAAAGGGCAAATTCTATGTCATGATGAGTATGAATGCTATAGCAAGACAAGTGTTAATCATTGACAGAAAGGCAGGGTCAATGACATCAGTAACCTCTTAACGGAAACATGAGGGAACAACATCAAGTTGACATAAAGTGCACCTGATATGGCATACTGTTTTTGTTAGAGAGGAGAGAGATGAAGAAGAAGCAGAAGAAGAAGAAGAAGAAGAAGAAGAAGAAGAAGAAAATAGCTCTATTAATAATAATAATCTGAACAAAAACAAAAGGATTCCAGCGACATTTGCTTTAACCCCTAAATACTGCTTTCAGTATCAGCCTTCAAAAATCCACTTTGATCAGTACTGTATAAAAGGGTTAACAATTTTATGTGCAAAAAAATGTAACTGCTTTCTGGGAAGTTTCTAATAAGGTGTGGTTGAGATACTTTGAGAGTAGAACTCTATTAAATTAGTCTAGAT
The DNA here is from genome assembly GCA_900302615.1 of Holocentrus rufus. Taxonomy (NCBI): domain Eukaryota; kingdom Metazoa; phylum Chordata; class Actinopteri; order Holocentriformes; family Holocentridae; genus Holocentrus; species Holocentrus rufus. Next base: position 8,336 of record OMLF01046742.1, read on the forward strand.
TTTGTTCTGCCAACTATCCGATTAGCAAAGCTAATCAGTTTTGTTGATGCTCTCATCTGGATTAGAGACTAGACTGCACATCAAATACAAACCTGGAGGCCAGTAAAGTCTCACAGATGTACACACTTAGTTGGACAAGCATAATATGTGGAACACTACAGTAACCCTCCAGGGTTGATTTTAACTAGTTCACTGACTTAATATAATAGGACACTCAATTCGCCCACACACACAGAGGCATGTCTTTAGTCCTTACTATTGTGCATGCAATTCCCACATAAAAAGAGAGAGAGAGGGGGTTAGAGAGAGAGACAGAGAGAGAGAGAGAGAGAGAGAGAGAGATCCACTAAGAAAACCTCTGATACATTATACAATAAAAAGACAAAAAATGGCATTTTTTCCCTTTAAACTGCCATTTCATACTGGTGTTTTAATAAAGCAACCATCATCACATAACAGACACCAGCTTACCTGAATATCTCCCAGTTGTTTGGTCAGCTCCTGAGTGTGAGGGGAAAAAAACAGAGTCAATACGCCTTTAAGACACGGCTCAGTGTAATGTATTCAGTGTATTCAGTGCATTGTATGTGTGTGTGTGTTTGTGTGAGTGTGTGTGTGTGTGTGTGTGAGATTCAGGGGAACCTGTGAACGTGGCCCAGGGACTTGTGTTTTCATGGAGGGTCCATCGTACTCAAACTCCACCTGGGTCTTCGGTGCTGCCTTGCTAACATATCTGCAGCCTGGTAGAGAAAACACAGGCAGTAACATCAAATAATAATGTCTCCATCAACAATCTCTCTCTCTCTCTCTCTCTCCTCCTCTCTTTCTCACACACACATACATGATGGGTGCAATACTTTTAAACAGAGGTGCTTTTCATACCAGAAGGGTCTTCATATGAAGAGGGTCATTTTTTTTTATTATTTTGTAGTTATGGATTTTAGTCTGTTGGGCAGCACCTTGCAACTGTGATGTCATTCATAAGGATACAGTAAGGCCACATAACAATGTCTGGACCTCAATGTTGGTGTCTAGCAGCATTGCACAAGACAAATGCCTTAAAAATTACTGAAAGCAGATAATCAGCACTTTTAAGAGGCAGTTACTGCTGACAGGGAACACTATAACTGCTTTGCCCTGATTTTTGCCCTGTATCACTAGGCTGCATAAACTGCCCAGGTCAGGTAGACATTCCTCCTTAAAGTCACTTTGTTGTCCTTGTTTCTCCACTTACTTTACTTTTTCAGTACATATTATTTATTTGATGTTATTCTATTTCTTTTTATTGTAAACTGAGAACCACTCAAAGTCCTATAAAAATAAAACGTATTATTATTATTATTATTACTATTATTGCGATTATAATTAGTAGTAGTAGCAGTAGTAGTAGTAGCACTGACAATAACAACATAACTATTGTAGTTGTTTTATGATTGATGATTTGATTTTTTTATCTTTGTCTATCAGTCCTCTTCCCTCAGGTGTTTTTTGCCACTTGCCAGGCTGCCATTGTGATAAGAATTTATTAATGATTAAACAAACGTTAAATAAAATATAATAAAAATAAAAAGAACTGGTGTATTAGCAATTTAGTTGGGAAATATGTCAGAATCACCACTGCATAGATAGATTTGACACAGGAATGTCTGTCTGCTTGAAAGCATCACCAAAAAATGAAACGACAAATCAGTTTTATTTTCTGTATTTAACATCCAGTGATTTCTGTCAGACCAAACTGAGACATAATGCTGTCCTTCTACCTCCAGGCAGACAAACCAACAACACATCTGATCCAACAGATCAGCCTGTTGATCATTGACAGGACAGAGGACCTTCGAGCCATCACTTAGTCCCCTTATGCCTCTTATGTAAGAGATAATTTACAGTCAGGGGGTTATTATTGTACAATTAACCTCAACAGGGTGATACTTACTACATGGCCACTTAAGACAGCAATAATTTGACACAAATATAATTTCTGAGATGATCTGATTTGACTTCATTAGCCTTTAAGACTCCATTAAAATAAATAATTATTTTTTAATCATAGATTTAATTGGTCTATTTGTGGTTTTTTTTTTGTTTTTTTATGTGCTGCTCATGTTACCTTGTGATTTGATTAGATTTGATTTGACATCCATGTGGAAGTGTTTTTTTTTTTGGCTCTAGCAGGCATCATTGTTCACTAGTTTGATGAATAACATTAAACAGACTGGGTTTTCTGTGTGGAGCGATATCAATCCTGCTTGAAGTGACGGTCCATAGCAATTGTCAGTTATTCATAATGACCGTCATTATTCAGAAATATTGCATGAAGACATTCTGTGCTAAGAGTATTTAAAACAGTTGTGTATTACATCATGAGTAATAATAACAGTAATGACTCAGCTCATTAAATTCACAGAGAAATGTTGAACCTGAAAAGAATGACAAAGTGCAGCTCAGTGTGATGCAGAACAAGTGAGCCAATACTTGCATGCCCATACACCTTGCAAAATTGGTTTATTTTATTTTGTCTGTTATTTGAATGTCTTTGTTAGGTTTTATCTTTTTAATCTATTTCATCTAGTTTTTATTTTTATCTCTTATCATCTTACTGCCTTATTATTTGTCTCTTTTAATCTATATTATCTAGTTTTTGTTGCTTTTTTATCTTTTTTTTCTGGGGGGTAGAGGGGTGTCTGTCTTATTATCAGCTTGTCAGTCATCTATGAAGTACTTTGAACTGCACTTAAGTGTATGAAAAGTGCTATATAAGTACACTTTGACCTGACTTAAAATGAGCATAAAATGTGAAGCTAAACAATCAAATTATCCCACTTAATAAACTATAATATGAGAAGTGTTATCATCATCATCATCATCATGTACAGTCAATATCAGCGACTGTTTCAGGACGTTCAACTTCAAATATAAACAGTGAATTTACCTGGAACACTGAGCCACAGGTTGTTCTGCAGAGAGAGAGAGAGCTGCCGTCTCAGCAAAGAGGACGCCATGACCACAGAGATGCAAGGACAAGAGAGAGTGAGGCAGCAAATGCCCTCGATGTCAACCTTCAACAGCACGTCACCTGGAGAGAGAGAGAGAGAGAGAGAGAGAGAGAGAGAGAGAGAGAGTCATATGGGTGGGATTTTCTGTTTAAGTTCTTGGGACATTTTTTTAAATAAGGTGATCCCTATCACTTTTTCCCCTCTTAAATCATTTACTATTGTTGTGTCACAATGAGGTGGCTTGTGTGGATATATTTGTTTGTATCTCTGAAGTGCATCAGCTTGGCTACCAGTCTGCCAGTCTACCAGAGTCTGCTGCTGTGGTTAAAATTCCACCCCGGGGGGAAGCTGGAATGAATTGAACAAACACATAGTCCAGCGCTGTATTCTGAGAAATGAAGATAACGAGCGCAATACAAGTGTGCAGTATTTCAGCTATATAAATATACTGTGTGTCACGACATTAAAATGAAGGAGTGAATGAGTAGAAAAGCAGCCAGTCTTTTATGACAGCTTTTTGTTTGTTTTTGTGGTTGTGTGTGTGTGCATGAGTGTGTCAGCAGCTACAGTGTGTTTGTGTGTCTAGTCAGTAGTGTTCATTACTGTGTCTGACAGTAATGAGTTTAACAACTCTCTCACCCTGTGGCGTGTGTTTGCGGCAGCGGGTGTTATTGGACTGTGTCTATGAGTCATGTTGTAAGCAAAAGTCATGTGAGGTTAGCAGCTCAGTGAGGGAAAGGGACGTGTTTCATTTATTCTCTCACGCCAATACAATGCAATACATGTGCATAAATGAGTGAGTGCTAGGGTTGCTGGGTATGGAGAACCAGAGTGGAAGTCGTCATTTTGTATGCAGTAAATCAGCATCTCTGCCATTTTGTGTGCTGTTCAAACTTCCTACAGAAAATAAGAAGGAGCTTTCAGCAAAAATGCCAGTATTGTGATATCCATGAGAAATACTACAGTTTGTTCAAGGGGTTAAAATACATTCACCAGCATCACATTTTTGAGCATTTATATTTATATTTATACATTTTCTCTAGTTAGACTTTCTGTGTAATCTTGAGGACATTGCTAGTCATCTGAGAAGCGTATTCAGTTCTAATGTGATCTGACCTGTGTGTGGGTTCTCCAGCATTTAAATCTCTGTGGGCAGTTTACATCTTGACACCATGTGAGAGTTGTTGGCTAACTTAATTTAGGCTGAAATCATTAGAAAGGGCTTAAATGTCTTTACAGTTTGATTATTTGCTAGGCAATTTGTTTGCTGAAAGTTCTGTAGTTAAAACATTGAAAAATGTGTTGAATAGTAGTTTGTGAATAAATGAAGGAGTAGTAGAAGTGAATAGCAGTAGAAATATTTGGACTAATTACCAATGGTAGAAGAATGAACAGTAGTAGTAGTAGTACGAGTAGTAAAATAGGCAGCAGCATTAGTTGCTGTGCAAACAACTAGTAAACCCTAACACCTAATACACCCTAGCAACCACCTAGTGCAACCAGCAACCATATAATACGGCCCAGCAGTCACCTAATCCACTTTAGCAACCACTTAATACACCTAAACAAATTAGTATGCTCTTACAACCACCTCGTAAACCTTAGAGACCAGGTCGTACTACCTTAACAACAACTTAGAAACACTCTAAAAAATTACCTCATACACGCCAGAGAGCGAGCAGAAACAGAATAAGAACCACCTTATGAACCCTAGCAACCACACAGTAATACCCTAGTAATCGCACAGTACACCTTAGCAACCACATAGTATATATCAAATATGTAATACACACTGGCAACCACGTAGTAATGTCCTAGTAATCACCAAAGTACACCTAGGCAAACAAACAGTACAACGACACAGAAACACTATAACAACCACCTTGTACACCAAGGCAACCATCTATCAACTATCAAGCAACCCCCTAGAAACCTGCAGCTACTAGTAGAGACATCTTAGTAGCCACCAGGTACCCCCTTACAACCAACCAGAAATATGTTGGGTAGGTTACTTTTAAAATGTCATTGGTTACAGATAACTAGTTAACTTTTTAAAATTGTAATAAGAAATATAGCTTTTTGATTACTTTATCAAAGTAATGTAACTTATTACATTTGAATAACTTTTCAGTTGATATTATTTTTTCAAGTTCTTCAATGTAACATGAGTTAAGATTGTGATGTGATTTTTAAGCACAACCAAAGACTTAGACTCATATTTACCATTTTACTGTCGGTGATGTGTGTTCTACTAGCAATTCCTATATTTCCAACAGCACTTCAACACAGCATCTGTCTCATCTTGTTGTCTGGTGTTGGCTGGTTAGACAGCTTGAAGGCAAGGCTTGGCTAGCAAATGCTGTACTCCTTTGTATTGTAACAAATTATTATAGCCAAAGCACCTAAGAAAAAACTAACTTTTTCTTAGTGGGACGTAGCTTGCACTGGTTCTTTAAAAGCCATGCTCAGAATTTGAGTGAATATTACCAAATTAATTAATGGTCCAGAAATATGCAATACCAATGCATGCTTGCACAGCTCAATTATGATGTAACAGAGTGAATTCTCGTTTGTTTAAAAAAAACAAAACAAAACTAATGATTCAATTTTTTATTTTCTAACAAGCACACAAACTGAACCTTTCCTATTGATGAATATGTATTATTTTATAGCATGTGCTTTCATATCAGACAGTCAATCATTAATTTTTTAATAGTCATGTTATTGAACTGGGCAGTGAGGGTAGAGAAAGGCAGACAAAGGTTGTGAGCCCCATCTCTCCTGTCTGATTTTCCCAAGTCTTATGTAATACAGGCTAGCGTAAACAGGAAAATTCCAGACAACAGCTAGCCTTTCTGCTTT
>OMLF01046746.1:0-29519 GCA_900302615.1 Holocentrus rufus
AACTGTATGACGTGGTAAAAAAAAAAAAAAAAAGTGGAGAAATTATTACCACTGTTGGATCATCTCTAGTCAATCATCACTGATAAAAACTACATTTATTTATATTTTCAGGCACACATTTGTGAATGTTACTATATGTTACTATATCCTGTCATGTATTGTATGTTTTAGTGTAAATTTAAAATAGTGAGAAAGCTCTTTTGCAAATAATAAGATGGTTAAACGACTAAGTGACATCCTGAAATAATGAAAAGTAAACTGAAACATACATATTATCATGTTTTTCAAATTAAGGAGACAAAACAGTTGAAATCTATTCAGAAACAGGAAGTTAAAATGCAGTAAGAAAAAATATCTCGCTTCTCTGTGACACAAAGTTTTCATGTGCTAAAGTTAGGTGTGCCAGATTATAAATGTACTTTGACATTCCACCCACACATCTTCCTCTCTCTCTCCTCTATCCACGTTCTCTCTCTCTCTCTCTCCAGTTATACCTGGAGAACCACCGAGTGGAGCGACTGCCGAGTCGACTTGTTGCTAAGCCAACAGGACCGTCGGCGTAGCAACCAGACGGGGCTTTGCGGGGGAGGTCTGCAGACCAGGGAACTTTACTGTGTCCAGGCCAACGCTGAACTCCTGACATACCTCAATGACCTCCGAGAAAAAGACAAAGGTAAAAAAAAAAAAAGAGAAATAAATGCACTCATCCTGTAGCCTGAACAGCCTCAAGATGTTACAATCATTTATTTGCATATTGAGTGTGACTTTTGGAAAACTTTGGACCAGACCATGTACTTTGTGGCAAGAAGTGTCAAAAAGGAGATGAGATGACTTCCTTCTTCATATAAACCAAACAAATATATGTGAAAATTAGACCCTCAAAAGTTCTATTTTCTTGTTAAAAGTCGCTTTTACTGTCTCAGAAACAGAAAACTCTAAGATTTCTGTCGAAGTTCACCATGTTCCCTGTTGTGCAAGCGCAGTTATCTTATTCCATGTGCCCAAATTTTATACAAAAGTTTAAAAAAATAGAGATATTTGTTATGAAATGAGCAAATCCTAATGTGCAAGGCCATGCTTTGTTTGATCCATGTATCTCTCTTATTTTTAAATTGTCAGCACATGCTAGAGGCAGCGTTGTCCGCATGGACTCAGAGAGCAGCACTTGGGCACCAGGTTGAATTGTGGGCTTGGATTTTAATAAAGTTAAAAACTTTAATATCTCTTTTTCACATAGAGTGTATCTGTTTTTTTTAAGGAGGAAGTTGTCAAATCAGAAATGTCTTTGACCAGCTGCTTCTTGCTGTAGAGTTTGTGGTTAAGATTTCCTTCATGGTTTTGAGTGGGCCTTTAGGCTGCGAGCTGAAGGTCGCGTGTTTGAATCCCCGGACCAGCTTGTAAAATCTCAGCATGGATGTGAGCGAAACATGCTCTCCCTTTCCTCCCAACGCTCCACTTGTGCATGGCATTACTGATGCGGTCAGTGGTCAGAAGGAAAACACTGTTGTTACTGTGGAAACTCCCAGCTGTGAACTGAGCTGCATGTGTTCATAACCCTCTCTCTCTCCCCTGGTGTTGCATCTCCAGGCTGATGCTGTAAATAACAATGTGGCAAAAGGTTTTAACTAAGCATGTTCAAAGTGGGACTGACTTCTGCCTCTTTCTGCCATCCTTTCCAGGCATTATCATGCTCAGCCTCTATCCTCGGGTTCCTCTGCCATGTAAAAAAAAAAAAAAAGCCCATATGTGTCACTTTCATATTTTAGTCGTGCTTTGGATCTAAGGATGCTACCAGCGGTCTTGCCTCCATAACTAGTCAAAGCCACAGGCACCAGCATCAGGTCTTCCAGCATTCAGATAGCACGGCGTAAAACAATCGGATGAATTCTCAAGAGGAGCTCAAGCAATTTAGATCAAGGGCCATTAAATGACAAGTAGCATGTTCCAGTCCTCCACGCAGTGCAGTCCCATGGTGGATTGGTAGCATTGGTATATAATTGCATATCAAACACTTGCATCAGACATAAGCCGACATGTTGCCTCAAATCATGTCCAAATATACAATGACAGACAATCCTGCATTTGCATTATTAGTCAGTGTGTTGTGTTTTTTTCCACTCTGTCTTCAAATATCTCTCTGCGACCACACTGTCAGCTTCGAGCTTTTGTTCTGCACATCCAAACAGCATTTCACCCACTGCCACTCTTCCCTTTCACACCAAATCAGGAATCAGTCCCCTCATTTTATAACAGGGATTTATCTGCTCATGTGTCCCGGTGTGACTTGTCAGTAGTTGGAAGTGCAAAGGCCTGTTTCTGACACTTGTCAAACCAGCTTAGAGTCAAAGCTGCCCTCTTAAAGAGAGCATTAAGGACATGAGTTGAGTCTGAGCTTATGGACACCCTAAGCTTGCATGAGAAAGGGTGGAAAAAGGCCGGTAGGAGGTGAGATGTCCAGTCGCTGCTTGCTGTACGTGGAGAAATGTTTGCCTTATGCAGCCAAGAAGGGCTTGTGAAGTTGCAATGGGATTAATCAGTCCTAATGCTAAATAGTCGCTGAGTAATTGTAATGAGGAATCTGTACGGTGAGGCTGTAAATGCATATTTGTCTGCTGAGACTCTAATGCATATGGTGATATTTTAAAGTCACATTTTATAGTTTTGAAATTTGGCTCAGCTCACACTTTAAAAGGACAAATGGTCGTTCACAGGAATGGATATGTGGCCTATCTAACACTCAGCCCTGACTGAGACTTTTAAAGTGATATAAAAATTCTCTTGCCAAAACACTGTGGTGTTTTTGCACTGCACTTCCCAGAGATCACCTGTCAATCAAACAGTGTGGGCGGGACTGTGAAATCTTTCCTCTTGGATTTTCTATTGGTGGAGTTTGAGTTTCTGCAGGTGGCGCTATTTTCTTTGTCTGTTCAGCCGTGGTGGCCATCGCTGCTCGACCCAGTTCTTCTGCTGCTTTTCTAAATGTAAAACGCATCACTTCCTGTGCTCCAGAGGATTTTCCCCAGGTGTTTAGAGCAGCGAATATGAAAGCTTTAATGAACTGGCTGCAGGTTAAATCAATACTGTGTTATAGAGAGGATAAAGAGTAACAAAATTGGCACTTATTCATATGAAAAGTGCCACAGATGATTACTTTAGCATTTGCAGTGAGGTTGTGATATTAAATGTGCCTGATGTCCTGACAATGTGCTGTTTAATAACTTCAAGACTGAGCTTGTGTGGGAAAAGCTCAGGATTGTATTTGTCATGCCAAAAGGGATTCCTGTCATTTTGAATTGAAAAGTGGTCCATTACTTCTTCATTAATTCACTCTTAACTAATAACTGATGCGTCTGGTAGCCTGGAGTGAATTCATCCATAGACAGATATTGTACAAACAAAGGGAACTGTATAAGAGAGAATGTATAATGCATGCCTTTTGTGATTTTCTCTCCCTCCCATCCTCTTCCTCTCCCTCTGCCTCTCCGTCTCTTCTAGCTAAAGTGCTATAGGTGTGTTGGGGGGGGTGGAAGCATATGTGAGTGGAATGAAATTGGAGCGTTGGTACATGTTAACCTCTCTGTGCAGTATGCGGTTAAAGATTCATATATACATCCATGTTGGGAGTGGTGTTGCTAGGGCTGTGCATTTCTGCACAGCTGGTTATGTGTGTGTGTGTGTGTGTGTGCACGCTTATGGGTATTTGTGTCCATGCACGCGTACGTACGTACACACACACACATGCACACACACTCGTCAGGGGTAGTTAAAAAGAAGTGTGTGTTCTTATCTTCTTGGCGCAGGATTTCTCTTCCCTCCGTTGGGGGGTAATCTCCCAGCATACCACTGAGACAGAGAGGCAGACAGTGGCTCAGTGAAGTTTGCTGCAACTGGCACTCTCTCTCCCCCCTATCTCATACATAAATATCACCGTGCAACGGGGCGGAAGATACCCTCAGGCGAAGATCTGGAACCAGCTTACCACCTCCTAAATCTCAACCTTAATCATTACGGGGGAGCAGCTCCAATCTGACCCAAGATCAGTATCACTGCCTAACTAACGACATACCGCACCCCCTCAGCTAAGGGTACAAAACTGTGGCTTTGGGAATAGGAGAGCTTTGGAAGAGAGGGAGAGATGCTCAGCCATCTGAGGATACAGCTGCTGAAAGAGCTGAGTCGAATCTTCAATTCCCATATGGATCCTTAAAGGACTACACTGACTTTATGGGGGTTGGCCCAATTGGCCACCTTACCCTGCAGCTTTGTCTCTAGTAGATGGCTGGTGTGCATGCTAACACTTTAGCAAACAGTATGTTGAGTAAGCAACAAACATTATCCAAAGTGGGACGGTAAACCTTCTAAATAATACATGGTTCCATCTTCGTCTTTGCTGAAATTCATTATGAATCTTTTGCTTAATTACCTCACTTCCTGCTTGAACAAAACATGTTACACAGACAGAATCTATCAACATAGTCATAATTATATTTGCATTGCACTGCTGTTTCCATTCCATTCCATGTTTTATTTTTATTTATTTATTTATTTGTCAAATGCGTTTCCATCTCAAAATATTGCATTTCTTTTTAGCAAATACAAAGTTAATCCACCTCAAGTGAGCTTATGAACTTTAATTCAATTTTTTCCCTTTTTTTTTTCTTTTCTTTGTTGTTTCCATCAAACATTTATTTGATATGGCCAAATGCTCATTAACAAGAGTTGATGGAACAAGTTGATGGCAACAAATTAGGGATAACTTTATCGCCAGTCTTGTCGTTAACATATCGATGAGGACTGCGCCAACCCTCCCTACACCAGAGTTGGTGTCGTAACAATCTTTAATGTATTACCATGGAAACTGACTTCTCACGGCTCATGGACGCAACCTAAAAAAAATGCTGTATGAAAACAGTCTACACCCTATTCCAAGATGGCGACTGTCAGTCTCTGTGTCTCAGTGAACATGCCAGACTGTAACAAGCAGCAGTGCTAGTTGCTGGAAAGTCTGCGGCCCTTAAAACGAGGTTGTTTAATCCCTCAGTCTTCATTAGCTGAGAACAAGTCTGATTCTAGTTTGTGCACTAAGCGGTTTTTGGTTCTTGAACATTTTTTAAAGGGTGTAGAATAAAGTTTCTCTTTTGGATTAATACATCCTTTGTGGGTTTGACCAGTTTAAATTATCTTCTGTGTCAGGAGAGCGACCTGCCTGGCACCCCAATTTTTCACTCAAACAGTCACAAGATGACCAAGGCCAAGGCTGAACTCCCAGAAATTGGTGTGATCTAAGTAAGAGTGGATTCACACCAAGTTTGAGTTTGTTCAAACTGGCTCATCTTTTTGGTTTGTTTGAGGCGGACCAACACCCCTCTCCCCCCATTCTCCCCAAAGAATCTCTAACTTGATGACAAGTACAAACCAAAATCAGAAAAGCAACAAAGTCAGATATTCTGCCATGTGGTTCAGACCAAAGAAAACAAGCGATCTTTCTTTTCCGCCAGCCAGGTTTGGATGCTTTCTGCTCCATATGTCTCCCTGCTGCTGAGTGGCTGCTGTTGCATTAGTCTCTGCCTGTCTCTGGTGTGCTGTTTTCCCATCCTCTGTGTTTGTTCGATAGTGCCTCCATCTCCCTGCTGTGTGCGTAGCTAATAGCACTGTCTCCCCTGTAATTGCAGCAGGTCAGACCCAAAGACAGCAGAAGCCTAGTGTTCCCCCTCTCCTCTCCATCACCTTCCAGATTACAGGTAGGTGCTTTTAGTCAAGCTGATCACTAAACCCAAGCCTCTCAACACTTTCTGCTTCCCAATTAGCTTATAGCAGTGCAGCCCTGTCTTTTCCCTTCATGCTCCCTTCTTCCCATTCCCTGTCTCCTTTTCTTTCCTTTCATTTCCTTCTCTTTTTCTCCCCCACACCACATTTTTGCACATAATATTGCACCTAAATGAAATAACAATTCAAAGTCTGGAGGAAATATTTCCCATATTGATTATAACAGCAATTTCTTGCAGGTCCTCCTCACTGCTGCACTGCAGCAGATTTATACTCTGCACCCAAATCAGACACACAAACATGTGTTTTTACCAAAAAAAAAAATTGCAAGCACAAACATTTTCAAAATGTTGCCCAAATGCCTAAATCCAAAAAAGGGACAAGTTACATTACAACAAAGTGCTGTATTGAGAAAAAGCTGGGCAGAACAGTTTAAGCTTTGAAGGCACAGTTAAAAAAAAAATGCTGTGTTCCTCCTCAAATAGAATATGGATAGAGTGTGTGAGATTTTTTCCAGTAGCAGTGCGAGTGTGGCTTACTGCCACACTCGCACTGAGGGATTTCTTCACTGTTGTCAATTCAGTACAATAGTGAAAATGAACACTCTGGAGAACAAATGCTGTAAAATATCCTAATAGAGAGGCAGAGTACAGAAAGCCTTTTTTTTTTTTCTTACTTTATCACACAAAGACCAATACTGTCTTGGTCCTCAATTTTGTATTCACAAATGGATTGATGTGGTAAGATTGAAGTCAGTGTAGTTCTCCAATAAGACGTGGATTACCAGTGGCTCAGGGAACTCAGTATTTGACTTTCAGTGTATTTGTAAGAGGAATTAGGCATTTTGCATTTCAAAAGCCCCACTTTCCTTCCCCTGTACAGTTCTGAGGGAATTATGATTCAGCTCTCCTGACTATTTGAGACTTTAAGCTGCTAGACGTCTTGTAGGAGTAGTCAGAATACAGGAAATAAAGTGACTCAGGTTGAACATGTGAAGAGATTCATTTCAACACACTAAGTATCCATTTTTAAAGGAGGAAAAAACTTGAAATTTATCACTCAGTGGTTGAAGAATGTAGATAAATTCATCCTCATTCTTCATTGGGAAAGGTGTTAAAATACCTAAGAAGTTGAACTTTTTTATTATTATTACCATTTTTTTATTCATGCCACCTAATGTTCTAAAACTAGAGGCAATATTTTTGTGACAAATGGCGATGGTGGATGTCTTCTCAGACTTGACCGTGCCAAAGAAGGACAAGAGGCACGGCAGGGTGTCACAATTTTTGTGTCAAGGATTACTAGGATTTGTGCTTGTCGCCGTCTGCCTGCTCAGACCAGGTCAAAAGCACATTGCACAGTCTGTGCTGTGCTCTTGCTGTGCCTTCACCAAGTCACTTGTATGAACGGATCCCATTTTACAACTTACCCACCCATTATGTAAATTTGTTGGTCATTCTGACTTTGATGTGAACCAGGACATCACTCCCTGACTTAAAGGATAATTCCGGTATTTCTGAAGACTCTATTTGGGTCTAAATGATTAATAAGAACAAAAAATGTAGTAATCTGAGCCTGTCAGTGGTGAAACAAGCACTTTTAGTGGACCTACTTTGATGCAGACAGGTTGCCCCATTGGATTAGCTGTGTTTCGTGGTTGCCGGTTATAGAGTTTTCGCTCAAAACTGGACCGATTCCAAATTTTTTTGTTCCTATTAATCATTTAGACCCAAATAGAGGTCAAAATATGGCCCAAGTTCAAAAATACCGGAATAATCCTTTAAACCCTCATAGCGGGAAAGAAAAACATCCCCTGTGACTGAAGTGGTGAAATGAGAGAAAAGCAGTTCTGCAAAAAACTGTTCTGACATAGGAACACAGAAATATGGGAGGCGGGAAAGGAAATTTCTACATGTGACCAACTAAAGCTGATTTATCATGATTGGTAGCAGGCGTGGCAAAGTATATCGTGCCTGTGATTTAACGCCTTTGAAAAGCATGTCTTAACTCTTGCGGCACCTTTGACCGTGGTTAAACCTGTCAGTCATGCCGCCATACCATCTGGTTGCTTTAAGATTGCATCTCAGTTGCGTGTGGACACAAATCCACCCACAATCCAGATATTCCAAGCAACGTAATTAATTTACCGCCTTCCATTTACGTGAGTGTTTTGCCCCTAAGACGGGTCCTCTGCTGCTTATCTCGGAGGTGGAGGGACACAAAGTTGGAAATATGTTCTGAAAGTTGTTCAGCCGCAGTGTCTGAGCAGCTCAGAGGTGATGTGTTCCCCACAGTGTTGGCTACGTTCTCGGGACCATGTTCCCTCTCCACTGGGACTAGAAGAGCACTGAGGAAATGCTGTCCTTAATAACCCTAACCCTAATATAACGGCTGTTACGAATTCTATCGCTAAAAATACAAAAAAAAAGAAAAAAAAAATCTTGCAAACAGAAGCATGACTTGACTATAATCTTTTTCAGGTGCTGTCTTTGGCGCTGAAAACCATTTTGCTTTTTTTTACTGCTTTTTTGCCTCTTAAATAGTCCATCCACAGGTTTTAGTGGCAGTGCATTCACATTAAGTCAGCTGCAGCTGTACTCATGTATACGATCAGTCTTGGTGAATCACCCACTAAATTGAGAAATTGCAGCAACTCAAAATTTTGCATCTCTGGTGGTAATTTGTGGCATGCTTAATAAATCAGCTCCATGGAGCAGAGACTATGAAGGTGGCCGTATCCTCTTCGGATATCAGGGACTGGCTGGTGGATGTCCTACTCCCGCAGCAAAACTGTCCCTGTGGTTTACTGCCAATGTTTGTTTGGCTCTGCACTTAATATCATTGAACCATTTCCTACATTGGGAAATGGTTCTCCTAGGAACAGCACAGAAACTGAACATATTATTTCCTCCCAAGCTAATTTAATTTTCAGTGCCATATATTGTCTCGTGCTGATTCTGCAGCTCCTGCACCAGGATATCAGTTTCCTCTTGGGAGAAGCTTTTTGTGGCGGATCCGTTCCACACTGTTTTTTTCCATCACCAATTTGTTGGACTGCTGTTAGCAGAGCTTATTGCTTTTAAAGGGAAGGAGAAAGAGAGGGTTTGATTGGTCATGACAATGCCAGCTGCTGTCACAACTACTGTTAATGGATTCTTTCTTATCCCACCCCAATTCAAACTGCACTGTAGCTGCGCCACGCGCCGCTGGCCACAAAATTACCAAACATCCGTCGCCACGCCCTGTGCACTTACGCCATGTGCTGTTCTCTGCTTTTTACGCTACACGCCACCGGTTGACGAAAATCAAGCCCTCAGTGTCATATTTTACAAATGGTGGATTTTATAAAAAGGAGCTAAACTTAACTCTGCCGGAAAACAGATAGAACAACAGATGGTACCAATACAGCCTTTCATGACTCTTTAATGGAGTAACACTTAAATGAAACTGAAGTCTACTTAACAGGTGTTGAAGAAGCTCTGATGTGTCACGAGTTGATTACAGGAGATGACAGGAAGATTAGAGAGAGAGATGTGCGGGTTACATTTCAATCCATACAGGGAATTCCCTCTACAAGGCAGGGAGGGTGACTTATGTGGAATTTGTGTGTAATGTGTTGCAACGGTTGATGCAATCATTGGATCATACCATGGAGAAGTGTGTCGATAAAGCTTGGGGGGGTGTGTGAGCATGTGAGTTTCGTTCCAAAAAGAGGTGAGATTGAAGGTTAAAAAACAAAACATAAAAGACACATGCTCCTTGAAAAAAGGGCCTCCTTCCAAAATGCTAATATGCATTGAAAAAAAAAATTGCCTGATGTTAATCATTAAGTATGCAAAAACCATAATTAAATTGTTATGATATATTACTATTCTGTAAATTAGACAGTGTAGGGGTCACATTTTTCAAATTGTGGGGGTTTGGAAGGGTGCACTTTTTTTTCTTTTTCTTTTTTACATAAAAATGAAACTCACTATAGATTTTTACTAAGACAGTTGGGTAACGCAGCTTACAAAATGATAATGTGGAGTTTATATGATCTCTAACTGAACAATAAATATCAATAGACAACGGGGGTTTTTATGTTTTTTTAATGGATGCACAGTGAAGCATTTTGAATGAAACCGTATTCATGTGCACCTGCGAGGGTTGTGTTGGCCCGCATGTGCTCTGCATGTGTGTCTCTGTCAATAAACAGCATCTCAGAAGTGTCAATTAGAGTGTGGAGTCCCAGGTAGGGGGTGAAACCATCTGCTGAGTGAGCACGACCCATTCTTATCAACAAGGACAACCTGCAAGCACAGATCCGGAAGATAACACAGCTTTGAAGTGACAGTTTTCGAAACCACATGCAACATACAGTAGCGCACAATCACACATGCACACGTGCGGGCATGCATGCATAAATGTATGAGCCCAAGACGTTCATAAACTCCATACATCAACTTCATTTATTGTGGCGCGTTTCAGCAGACGTCTTCCGCGCAGCTGTCTTCACTTAGTCCCCTACATGGTGATAGCATCTCTCCTTTGTTTTGCTACAAAGTTCCTCGATGGGAGTTCAGACAAGCGTGCACATACCAGTTGCATCATGCATAGGGCTTTCTAAATCCAAAATGGCACGGCTGGGGATTCTAGACGCCAAATTACACCTCATGGAATATGCATGAGCCAAGACAGTGTCATTGTTCTCTCACACCTTTAGCGTAGCATTAATGCATCCTTTCTCGTGTCTCCGTCGAGAGTCGGTGGGCAGGGTTCCACATTGTTTTATGTTCCTAGCGAGGTACTGAATGGGATAATCATTGCTAATTTATCATTCTGACATACTAACAGGGAGGAGATAAACAAAACAAAGGGATAATAGTAGAAAGATGTGGCACTACTTCACAGGCACTTGTTTTTTTGTTTTTTTTCTAACCACAATTTTGCCCTCTTTAGAGACTATACCAAGAATAAAAGCAAATAAAAACAAAAGTAACAGCTCATTCTATAGTATTTTTGTTTTTCATTTTCCAGTTTATTGTAAGACCGGAAATTATTCCTCATATAAAGAAAGATAAGGGTAACATCAACGGAAAACAAGTTCCTAATACCAACTTTTACTCATTCCTCCAGCATCCCGCCCGGTGGAGAATAAGCTGTGTGAGGGTCCAGTCCCCAACAGGTCCCAGCTGTGCCATATCCCCTGTCCCATCGAGTGCGAGGTGTCGCCATGGGGGGCCTGGGGGCCGTGCACCTTTGAGAACTGTGACGACCAGGCTGGAAAGAAAGGTACGGACACAAGACGGAAGTAGATTACGGTATTGTGTAAAGGTGCTGTGTGCCGCGTTTTTCAAAACATCATAACATTCTCAAATTAATTGTGATGCCTTGCTATAATAAATCGAGACATTTTGTAGCCGCTATTGTATGCCGGTGGTATTGTTAGTGTTTTGCAAAATGAAATTATCCACCAAATCAGTGATCATGAATATGCATAACGCAGATATTAGAAATATATTATTGATGAGTTTACATATCACAGACCCTGGGGCAGTTTCATATTATCTGTGGAACTACAATTTCTCCAAAGGTTTGTATTGTCCTCCTTATGCATATTCGTCGCTGTAGGCTTCAAACTGAGGAAGCGACAGATCACCAACAAGCCGAGCGGAGGGCCAGGAAACTGCCCCCACCTGGTGGAGGCGGTGCCGTGTGACGAGCCCAGCTGCTACGACTGGAAATTGGTCAGCCTGGATCCGTGCGTCCCTGATGACGAGAAGCTCTGCGGCCCCGGAAGTCAAATTGCACAGGTCCGGTGCGTCAACAGCAACGGTGAGATGGAAAAATTCAATTACATTTGTTATAACAGATAAGAGACCCAATCAGATTCTGTGCTTACTGAATGCATTTTTATAGCTGTGCGGTTGTTGATGATGATCCATCATTGCAAAGGATTGAGTCATTAGTTCATTTATAGCCTCATGTCGAAATTATATGTTATTTCCATGGATACAATGTTTGGAATCAGGATAGACTTACTGATACCAAGCCCTTTCTTAAAAATTGGCACAGTAAATATTGATAATACGGAGTCCATTCCTACTTGCTTATCTCTCTCTGGAATGCATTGTCTTGTTGACTTCCACTGGTGAAAAAAAAGTGCACGTCTCATTAATTCTGAATCTAAAAGTTCACACTTCCCTGGACTTGCTGACTTTGGGGGTGCGTTCATGGAAAGAGGAGTCAGGACTGCCACTTGCCAAAATTCATCAAGTCCGTAAGGGCTTTCGTGCAAACTTTTGGTGGGTTCTGTGTCGACTTACAGACTTTAGTAGTCGGTTTTTCCACAGCTCATAGCCCCATGGCGACATACAGACCCACCCTATTTGCACTTTTTATGCAGCCTTGCACTCCTATGCCCTTGTGCAGCACTTCAGTTAATGTCAAACAATGTAAAACCGTGATCCGCCAGCCCATAGTCCACATATTTGGATTCAGCCCTGGTGTGAAAAATCCTTCAGTATACTGTTCAAGGTCACCTCTCCTCCGACCCTCTAACTTCAGCTGCACATTGTGTGTGTGTGTGTGTGTGTGTGAGGAGATTTCCATGGTTAGCCAACCTGAACCATTCATGAAGTTTGTAAGGAGTTTGGACTCTTCTCCATCTCCCTCCATCCCTGCTTCCCTCTCCTCTTCCTCCTCGCCCGCTCCTTCCCTTTCCCACTTAAGTGCCTGCTAGATTCAGCATTGGCATTGGCACCCTCCCTCTCTCCCTCTCTCTCTCTCTCTCTCTCTCATTTCCCATTCTTCCCCTCTGCACGCACAATTAAATCTTACTCACACTAAATCAAATCAGTCCTCTGTGGCCCTGGGTCCTGGATCCTCCCGTGCCCTTTGCTGCTCCTGATTTTTACTGCAACTCTTTATTACTGTAAATCTTTAATATAAGGAGTGGTGGCATAGAGATACTGTCTGATGCTTCTTGGCTTCCTATCGCCTTCAAGCTGTGGACAAAAGGATGGACAAAATGAGGTACAATACGTTATCGATCTTTACACAGTCGTTTTTCCCAGCTGGCGTGGCTGGCTGTGAATTGCATATCGCATATTTTATTTATTTATTTTTTTCCAGCATGTAAAGGTGGAACATGCTGCAGCTGTGGGAATCTCATTCTGCTCCAAATGTGCTCAATAAATCTTCATTTCATGATCCAATGCAGTGACTTTTTTCATGTATTCCCTTGCAGAGAATTTCATCCCCCCTCACTGCTACCCCCTAAATCAGACGGCATATATCAGCTGCAGATATTCAGTGATGTTGGTCCAGTGGATACTTTCCCTGTACTGCAGGAGTAACAGAAACTCTGTACTGTTCTTTCTCCCCTGACTTCGGTTGATTGATCTTCTCCACCTTCACTCCCTCGTCTGATGAAAATTGATTTGTTCTGTTTGGATTTTCGCTCTACTTTTCGCCTCAGAGATTTTTCACTCCTCTGTCGGCTGTATATTTCCTTCGAGTGTGTCCCAATCATAAAAGAAAAGGCCACACAGCCGGGCCCCAGACAACAGGCGAAGGTCGATACAAATGTTATTGAAACTGGCTATTGATATTCCCCGTGCTGACTGCCTGCCCATTTAGATGGAGAGCCTTTTCTTTTCTATACTCTGAGCGTGGAGGTTTTCCTCTCAGAGTGGGTGTCCTGTTCATTCATGTTTTCTCTGTGCCAGCTCAAAAAACTGCCGGGGTCCCTTGTCACTTCCTATTTTCATGCCCTCCCAGTTCAGTCATGATTGGTTCACTGCATATGCGCCGAAGTGACATCTTAATGCAAAGTCAGACCCACGCCGACTTCTGAAGCTCCAGCGATTCTCCTCTGGTTGAAGTTGCAGAATCAAACGTCTAAAGGTTTACATACGGTTTCCGGGGCGCATGCAGCACATGAAACGGTTAAGAGCACAGATGGATATGTGGGTTAATATAATCCACTTATGGCTGATGCAAGGAGCTCATTAATATTACATGGACTAAAGTGTAAAAACGTGGGATTCCCATGTGAATTTGCCCTTCCCATGTTCAATGCTAATTTACTATGCAGATAGGCTGGAGTTGAGTGCATCAATATGAATATTCTACAGATAATCCATAAAAGCTTCTCTTACACTTCACCCTGACCAAACATTGAAACAACTGCCGTGTCAATATGTAGAACACAAGTGAAATGATTTGATATGTTTTCTTTGATTAATTCTTCAGGGAGGTATGGCTTCAAGTCAAAGAGGCCTGGATAAACTCTGCAATATCAGACGTTATTATTACTCTCACTGCTGCGAGCTGTTGGCATTGCATACTGTTAAAGTTTTTTGATGCCACGCTGGATTCATTAATACAGTCTTTGATACAGCAGTGATGAAACATTATTAGCAAATTAAGTTTCGCCCAGTCATGATTACAACACCAGCCCTCTAATGTCTCTTCTGCTGATTACAAATTCAGATTTAGTTAAAACTGAACATGGCAACTTTGCATCTTGGTGATAACGATTTGAAAATGTTATAACTTATGTAGTATTATTATTATATTAGAATGCTCTTAATCTGATGTCAGCAAACTGCACACAGCACACTCAAGTTTAGCAAGAGGCTGGTCTGTTATCGCTTTTCACAATATCAAAGTAACAAGAGAGGCTAAAGGTCTCACTTTGCTGGTTCCAGTTCTCTCCAGGCAGAGAGACAGTTTGACAGTTTTTGCTAAGTTTAAATTTGTCAGCTCCTGCAGGTGGAGAAGTTTTCTTGCCAGTGTCCACACCAGACATCAGAGATGATTATCAGATCCAAGAATACAAGCTGAAACTTGGGTCCATTTACATAAATGTACTTTGCAAGTTGCATTGGAGAGAGCGAACTTCTAAAAAGCACAAGCACGTCGCTCCCCTTTGAGATGGGTTTTTGTACTTGACACTGCGCCAGGACTCACAGCTGATTATCTCCCAGCTGATGCAACTGTCTCTGTCCTGTGAAGACCATGGTGTTGTTTGGGTGTGGTGTGTCACTCTGGCAATGAATCTTGTCGCATCTGATTTCATTCTCAATGGCCGGCTCACCATCCACTGCAAGTAAATTTCTAGCAGGATATAGAATCTTTATCCAGCCTCCTTTCTTGTTTTCTTTTCTCTCTTTTTTCTCTCTCTTTTTTTGTGTCAGCATTGTACTTCAGCCATTAGATATTATGTCCGATGCATTGTGAAGGATGCAGTAATGGACAAGAACAGAACATTGTAAAAGATCCCGGGTGTTCATGTGGAAAAAATAGGGCAAATCTATGGTGTGTATTAGGCATAATGGGACGCTTTTCCCTGTTCCCACTTTCTCATGATTTATGATTTATTCTGATTGAACAAAGCGTTTCCCTCAGAATATTACAAGCCCAGCGGGCCGCCTGACCACCCGCCAGTCATATGTGTTGTAAAATTATAGAAATTTATTCAAATAAATAACGGACATTGTGGTTAACGAGAGGCAGTCCTCTCTGTATCTAGAGAAATTATTCTGCATCAGAGTGGTGCAGTAACAGCAACTGGTCCATTCACTATTCCAGTGAATGGTAACTAACACAGGTTACAGACAAGATAATGAATGTCAAATTTTATTTTTGCTTTACTAATATTTTTGATTGCAAAATGCATTCAATGCAGATGTCGGCTGTTGGTATCAAAAGACGCCACTTCAGAAGCTGTAACACTGAAGCTAAATGACAACATTCAAATTAATTTATGCTAACTAGCCAAAGTTAGCTAACATAAAGTAGTTAATCTGTTTCTAGTTTTTGGTTTCTAGTTTTGTTAGAGTAATTGACAAGCTAGAAATGTGAAATTTATTTTATACTTGCATAACAAGGTATCCTATATGTTTGGCTCCTGTAAAATTCAGAATTTCAGATTATATGTGCAATGCAGCACTGTAATTCTGTCTGTTTTTACATATAAATTTTGTGTATTGCAGCTTTAATCTGTCCAACTTTCCAAGTGTGATTGAATTTCATTTTGTTTCCTTTTGCTTCAGGCGAAGAGGTGGAGAGAAGTCTGTGTTCGTCTTCCCCAGTTCTGGAGCCTGTGCGCTGCGAGGTGCCTTGCTCAAGGGACTGCGTCCTCAGTGACTGGACCCCCTGGTCTACCTGCTCTCAGACCTGCTCCAGTAAGACCATCGAAGGAAAGCAGATGAGGACCCGCTCCATTCTGGCCTACAACGCCGGGGAAGGTGAGTCCCCACCTGAAGAGAGGCTTCTGCTCCATTGCGTATGGAAATGTATGCAGATGAGGCCTCAATAGTGGCTTAGTCATGGCCTTTCAAGTCGTCCTTTGCTGTCACTCACTGAATGTCTGGATTTCACACTTGTCTGCATGTGCGTTTGTCCTTATCTCAAACAGTCTGCTTATCTGTCCTAGTGATTATTTCTGTCTGTCTGTCTCCTCGCCTGACACTCACTTTTTATCTGCTTCTAAGATCATTTATTCGCGTATGCTCGTTCTCTCTGTTTTGAATCTGTGTGTGTGTCTGCTGGCTTGTCTGTCTGTCTCTTTCTGTCATGTCACCCAGCATTTTCCCGTGTCTTATCTGGATGTGTGTTTGATTCCTCACAGCAACTGCGATGGTAGTGGCGTGGATCACAGTGATGGAGGGTAACATTTGTGATCAAAGTTTGCTCGTAGTTATGTTTAAGCTCTAGCAATACATGAGGCAAAATAAAAAGTATTAGCTTGTTTTGAGTTATTTTTGTAAAACACAGTACATCATCGTAACAGCCTTAGGGTAACTCATAATTGATTCTGAACATTTTCCGGCACTTGTAGTACAGTCAGCCTTGTTGACAGTATGTGAAGTACTTTAATTGTATTCGCTGTTTGTGGCTCTGTGGTCGTGAGTTTACATGTGTTTCAGCTGCAGAATTAACATATCCAATATCTGCATTTTCTAAAGGTCTCTCACGGGTGCCAAAGTTTCCAGAACTTCTTGGTAAATGTGTTTTGGACAATAGAGTAGTACTGTAGAAGTTGTACTCTTAGTTAGTGGTAGTTGTAGAATGATTGTTATATTAACGAGGAAGAATATTATCTTGAAGGTACTTTAACTTCTGAATACTTTAAATATGGAGTTCATATTAATAGTACCCATGTGTTATGTGGAGGCAAGTATGTTGATAAAGAAATATTTGCTAACGAATGCATTAATTAGCTTAATCAATGACTTAATTAGCATAATTTGGTATGGTTAAAATATCCTGCTGATTATAGTGGGACATTAGGCAGCTCAAGTGCTTCTTGTTTGGAATGGAAATGCCTCGTCTTTTGGACGCCCATCAGCCCTCTGAATGAAACACTCAGGATGCATGCTAAATGCCGCTCTCGCTCACCCGGTACATTATTGCAGACACATTTGGGAACAAATCAGCAAACTGATGAAATTTATGCTGCAAACATGATTAAATCTGAGTAAGCCATATATGCTGCCTTCTGGTTACCTCATTATGTTGGTTGTTTTTTTTTGGCTGAAGCCACTTTACATTTCTCCATTGTCCAACATACAGCTTTTTCTAGGTCAGTCTTCAGCAGCAGCCGAGGCTCATTTGAGGCACCATGTCATGCTAACGTTGGAGCTAGCATCGGGACGTTGTTAGTCAGCTTAGCTGGCGTGAAGCAGTCAGCAGAAAGGAAGTCGTTCTCCTTTAACGTTAGGGTGAGATTTGTCTGAGTTGGCAGTCTGTGATTCAGGCCCGACTGTATGTACACTGCTGCTCATTATGGAGCTGGGTCTCCGTCAGCTCAGCCAGGGAAATACAGGTGTGGAGGACTCACATTCCTGCAATGCCTCTCAATCTCTGCTGAAAGCCCTAAGTGTTGGCAATTACTCTAAACACGGAGAGGAGTCTCTCACTCTATCGACCCTCCAACTGACTGACTGCCACCACCGAAGAGAAATGAGGGAGTATGGGAGAAAGAGAGGCTGGGAGGGAGGTGTAGAAAAAGACATTGGTGGATGAAGTTTTACAAATGAGAGTAATGCATTAAAAACCCAACCTGTGACTTGTAGTAGGAGGCAACCTTTGGCCCTTGTAGTGGGCGTCAAGCTTTTGAACTCCTCTCTTAGGCTTTTTGTCCTGTATGGTCACTGGAGTATAAATATTACGCCACAGTAAGAGCTGGGCTTAGAAAACTTAATTTACAGTCCAGACATTGTTACAATAGACCATGTTAAGTTTCCTGACCCCAGATCCATACCCTGGAGGCTTTTTAATTCTCTATCCACCATATAGGAACCAAAACCATCTGCACAACCAAGCACACATCCTCCGTAATGTGATAAGATCTTGTCCCAGTTTTATTGTTTCAAATGTAATAGTCTTTCCATTTCTGACATCCAGATGGTTGTTCGATCTGTATACCTTGGAGGTATCGTTGGCATGAATGCAACAGGCCATTTGATCTAATTCAAGCAGTTTACCAGAAATGGGATTTCATGGCAATTGATGGTGCAACAGCATGTGTACCATTTTTGAATATTAAAATCAAATTATTAATCATCAAATTAATTGCGGTTCCTTGGCATAGACCCAGTTAGTGTGAGAACTGTGGTTTTAGTCTCCGTGTCTCAAAATTAATGTGGTGAAGACCTGTTGATGTTAAAAGACACATGTAGCACCTTATAGATTGATAGATATAGTAGATACATACACAAATAGTGAGAAAATTAATTTGTAAGGCACATAAAAATGTCTTATCCACTGCATGTTTTGGTATTTCCAGGTGGTGCTTTGTGCCCGAACAGCAGCGCCCTGCAGGAGATGCGTAACTGTAACGAGCACGCCTGCACCGTGTACCACTGGCAGACTGGGCCCTGGGGTCCCTGCACCGAGGACACCTCCACCTCGGTCCTCAACACCTCCACGGGTGTCCGTGTTGGTGCCAGCAGCGACGGCCAGGGTCCGTGCTCCACGGGCATGCAGACACGCAAGGTCATCTGCGTCCGGGTCAACGTGGGACAGGTGCCACCCAAGAAGTAAAGGATAATTTTGTTCTTTTCTGCTTGATTTGATAGCACTTGAGCACTTAGTGTTCCCTCTAAGTGTTCTTCGTTGCTCCTGCCCTGACTGAGCGTGTACAAATAAGCGAAATCAGCTCCTGTGATATTTGGTTGGAGTTAAAAGCTGCTCATTTTTCTGCACATTGATTCAGAGCAGCGGTTCTTAATTAAGTGCCATCAGGGCGCAAAAATATGCAGGTATTCATTTCAGCCAATCACCACAGCCGCTGATTTTACTGATTTCCACACCTTCAACCAAAGAGAGAGAACTAATCAGTAAAAATCTGCAGCTGTGGTTCAAAGACGAGAGGATCGAGAGTGCTTCTGCTGGATGTCATTGTGTGGAAGCGTTTCGTGAAAGTGCTTTTTGGTTTGAGGGTGTGCTTGAGAAAATAAAAAAAAAAACACAAACCAAAAAAACAAATACAGTTCCAAGGTGCTTTTCAAGCAAAAATTTAAAAAGACTTCATTTCATGGCTAGTTCAAAAGACCATATTAAAAGCCGGTCCCACATTTCACACACTGCACACTAAACTGCATGAAGAATAAAGCTGTAGGGTTCAGTTTCAATGAAAACCTGCAGTATTGGCTTCGAGACAGCAGTGATGTGTGCACATTGATGCCTATGAGGATGAATAAGACAGACAGAGAAAGAGAGAGGAACCATTAGAAGGATGGAACAGCCCAGACTGACATTAATTTATGTAAAAATGTTGCGGATTATTACTTTAAATAAGGCGTTAAAGAACATCAGTGGTCAGAGTCCATGTTTGCTTGTATCTTAACATCGTACATGCCGACCCTGCTGTCCGTGCAATGAGTGAGAGTGAGAGCCGGAGAAATAAAAAAGCAGAGGAGAAAGTCAGAGAGAGAAAGAGATGAGAAAGAGACGCCGACGGTGGTAAGGAGGTGGTGACGGCAGGAGAGGAAGTGAGTCAGAGGAAAAAACCAGTAGAAGCTGACAGAGCCGGTAAGCTGAGCAGACTCCACGTGAAGTTAACTCCCAATCCATATCTCTCCTCCGCAGGCATCCGCAGATAAATAAATAATCTCTCCGTCCCTGAAAGCCTAATTAACCCTGCCATTTTGGGCTCTCGTAATTTCTCATTGATGATAATGACAGTAATTAAATGGGATTGATACTTTAAGGCAATTTAATCACGAGGCAGATGAGAGGCAAGATGTTTGTGGTTAGCTCTGGAGACCACACTGTCTGCCACACCCTCAAAATGTGTTGGCAAGTTTACTTTAAAATCTGTCAAAAAGTTGAGCTCTAGCCTGGTGTTAGTTTTGCTTAACCGAGTATGTCGAGGCTTGGAAATGAACGAGGAGATTTGGCAAAAAAAATATATCAAGCAAAGGTCTTAAAATATGTCTGTTTTCCGATGTTATACATGTACCCTTTTTAAATCCAAGCACCAGGTAATAATTCAGTCTCCTTCAAGACCATGCAATTCCTTTTCTTCCTTTCTCTTACTCCTCCCAGGCATTGTTATGGGTGAGGAAAGGACAGGCGTATCAATTATTTATAGGTTGAGAGCGCGCTGTGTACAAGGCAAATATGATTCATAGCGAACACCTTATAATAAAATGAAGATTAATGCTCAGTTCAAGGGGCGGCTGTTTCCGCAGTTGACCCAGACACCAGAGCTACGCTATTCAGGCTTACAGGGAAGAGGAAAAAGACTGGGATATCATTCAGCACAATGTTTTCTCTTTGAAATTTGCATCGGCAAGGCAGTGGAGAAAGAAAGTCCAGTGTAGGGGGGAGACGAGGTGAGTGGAGCGGGTTGTAGGAGGGTCAAGGGTAATGGCATTGAATAACTGGCAAAAACGGACATGAGGTCGATTTGCCTCCATTATCTTTTGCTTTCACTGGTCAATAATTTTACACAATCAAAAGCCACTTGTTATGAGAGCAAAAGACCAAAATGTATCCCTGCACTCACCGTATCAGTGATGAAAGGTGAGGAGAAAATGAGGTAGTTGAGGAGTTAAGGAGATGATAATGAAGGTAGGGATGGTCTGTGTACCTCTCCCAGAGTTGTGCTGTTTCACCAAGGCAGATTCACGTACTTCCATCAAGTACCTACTCAATACTCAGCTGACGTCAACTGAGTTGGTTTGAGGTGCTGCAAAATGTAGTCAAGGTCAGTGGAAAACACTTAAAACTTTTTTACTTCACAGTTTTGACAAATGACTATTATACAGAGTCTGAGCCAGACTAAATGCACTGAGAAAAACAAAAATCCGGTCTTCTGGGCTGCTGCTTGGGCTGGAATCTCATTTGTTAAAATCCATCTTGCCCGCATCTAAACAACCAATCAGGGAAGGAAGCGTCACTACCTCAGTATTAATCACGTCTCGTGCACACGCAACGTGCACTGCTGCTGTATACGCTCACTTACCTAAGCTTAGCCTACCAGAGCTACAGTACGTTAGCTTAGCTTACCGTAGCTGCAGAATGACGAAAGCCAGCTCGCCAGTTCTTAATCCCCCATTGCATCGACGTCAGAGGCACATGCATGAGCATGCACGTGCGTGCTCGTGACGAGGAAGCACTTGGAGAAGGTTCTGAATCTTTTCTTTGAGCTGTTGGAGTTTAAATACCCGACGACATTCCAGTCACTCTACAAAGTCACCTACAGCAGCTTTAAGTCATTGCAGGAGTTCCTCAGTGTCCCATTCAGATGTCGTTCATTTTCACTTGTCTGACATGTAATTGTGTCAGGATATGTGAAATGTCCATGATTAATTTCCACAGGATGGAGAAGTGTGCATTCCCTGTCAAAATTACAGCGATTGGATTGACTGAGCAGTGTGATCTTGTTTTTGTTGTATTTGGTTTCTTTGTTGTCTTTCTTTGTTGTTGCTGATGTAGGCTTTTCAAGTCTTTTAATTGGCTTTGGCTTTCTTAATGATTCTCTGCGCCAGTTGAGCCGAGAGAACGAGGCAGAAATTTCTCTTTTTTCATGCAGAACCAGACCTCTCTTGCCATGAAATACCAACAGAATCACAAAAAAAATTAAGAATATCTCTCGGGCTGGCTGGCTGCGCTTGGCATAATTTCTCCTAAGAAGAATATTTACTGACAGGGGTGCTCAGTCAAACAAAAGATACTGACAAGGCAGATTGAGACAGGACTGAAATAAAGGACAGGATGCTCTGGTAATGATTACATTACCTTACCTCCTCCTGTTAAACTAATCCTATCTGAATAGGGCTCTAGTCTCTGAAAATGCAAACCCCAGTCCTCCTCCAAGTGGACTGCCTCCTTCCAAAATCTCCCACACCGCAGGATCTCAGGTCACCAAATCTCTCTTGAATAAATAAGCTACTTGTGAGTCCATGTGACTTGCTTACAGGCTCTGGATGGCTTGTAATTAGGCAGTGTCAACCGAAACCAGCCAAATAAACAAAAATGTAAGTTTAAAACTTCCCATGATGGTTTGTGCCAAAGAAAATAAACTGTAGCTGTTATCTCACCATTATTATTTTCCTTACAACAGATACTGTAAGAGATATAGTCATGTGAAACAGGAGTCACTGTCTAGTTTATGAAACTTGTTTTCACCTGCCTTCCCGGACCAGTGGTGCTGTCCTTGGTGCTGAAGCAGCCTCCCTGCCTCTGAGTCCATCTGTAGACAACAGCAGCTATGCCTCAGTATCCATATCCTCTAAGGCCATTGTAGAGCTCTCTTGTATGTACCCTGGCTGTTGTAGCCTCTTAAAGATGTTGTTGTTTAAAGTCTTTAAGGTGGATTATCCTCAGGCCACTGTCACTGGCAGGGGTCCAGCAACAGGCTCCAAGCCAGCGTTTAGGCTTAAACTTGCAGTCCAGTGTATTACACAAAGAAGCTTTCTGGGTGTAGAACATTGCTCTTTTATTTTAGCCATGAAGACATCAAAGGATTTAGCAGTAGCCCAAGACGAACACACACCCCCACACACTCACACAAAATGAAATAGCTTGCTAATCATCTGTTCTTTGAGTAGTCCAGCTACACTGACGGACAATGGCATGTGTCTCTGGAAACGGGATGACGCTGGTACTTACCTGCTGTGCACGTTTAAGACCAAACAGTCTGGGAAAGATCCACAACAGTATTAGCAGCACTCCGTCTCCAGGCCAACTGTTGCCAGGAGGCAGAATTTCCCAGCCTGCACTCTGGAGTGACTTGATGTGGTTGTTATTTGTGCCCGGTGTGTCTTCATGTGGCACAATCCAACTGGCAGGTATTCTTGATCAGAGCACCCACGGGACCCTGGCAGAACAAACAAACATGGCCGCCTTGCGCCCTGTATATGCAGATGTGCCCTGTCTCATTCACAGAGGGATCTGAGCTGTCTTCCTCACACACCCTGAGGCAGTGAACCTCACAGGGTGCAAGTCACACACACACGCACAGAAACACACATGCGCACACACATAAATACTCACTGTCAAAGCTCAATAGAGAAAAGAGACACAACAGAGACAAATATGTCAGTGCCCCAGGCTTGGGATGCTATCATCCTATCTAGCAAACTGTTGTGGTGTGAGGAAAAAACAACAACGTCTGCTTATTGATTTTGACAATCTGTGTGCTCAATGGTACCAAATGTGTGTTTATATAATCACACTGATGCCTTGGAAGTTATGAAAAAGGAAACTGAACCATTCATAGTGATGCTTTTCGACAGTAGCCGTACTAAGCCCAGTCAATCATCTTCCCTCCGTGTTTTCAAATGGATGCTCTGTTTACTCCTTACATATGACTGTGATAGATAGTTGAAAGCCCTCGAGACAGAGGCCAAAGACTCCACTGGAGGGTCCTTGAAGAACTGCCACCGCTTTATGCTAAATTAAACAAATGATGTTCTCGTTTTGTTGTCCGCAATTTCGATAATGAAATTAATTAGGCCTTATCTTTTCCCACCAGACCTTGTGTTTTTGTGTACATTCCCTTAAAACTACTGACAGTTCTTTGCTTTGAATCTCGTCTCTTCATTCTGCTTAACCATCTGCTCATTTTTTCTTTTTTTTTTTTTTTTTTTTTGAACAGGCTCTTACTGAACAGATTACTCAAAGCGCTAATAGCAGCGAGCAAAACATAAGCATTAGCCTGGCTGCTCGTCTTAATGTCGTGCTTTGGGACAAGCTCCCAGTACCATGTTGTGTATTGTTATGCCTCGCTACAAATCATGACATTTAAACATCATTATGAGATCGTGACACTAACTGAAAGAAGCGAGTCAGTTAAAACCAGAGACATTACTGGATTGTTTAATTCAGTCTTTTTCAGTTTGTTTCCAGTGATAAAACACAGAAGTGAATAAGGCACAAAAAGAAAAAAACAATTGAAACGTGTGCAGCCGAGATTAAACGCCCCGATAGGCTTGTAAAACAACAACAACAACAAAAAAACCTCGTCCTTAAAACACACAAACAGCAATGAAAAAACAAGGATGAAACGTGAAAACACAAGTGAATTGGATAATAGACACAACAGAACAATAGAAGATAACAATGAGGAAAATGGTATAACAACAACAAAATGTATACATGATCAAAAATGCATAAATGACAATATTATGACTAGCTTTCACGCCCCCATGGACAGACTCTTCCAGCCTCGCATTGTGCTGGAAGTATTCTGGCTGGTATTGTACTCTGCCAACAAACGTGGCCTGTTTTTTTCTAAACTGGAAAGTAATTGAATTTTAATCATCTAAATTTGGATAATACCCATCATTAGTGGGGCTACAATACAATTAGACTAAAAAGGAACAGTGGGGATGGTTCTCCGTGCTAGTGCGGGTTCTGGTTTTAAGTCAAGTCAGCTCGAATCATCTATTAAAAAACATGTCTAACAAACAGGTGAGTTACAAACAGATTTAGGGGGAAAAGTAGCACAAATATGCTAAAAACTTGCCCCTTAAACTCTGATTTTCCCTTAAAATTCCCTTAGAAAAAAAAGCTGAATCGCAATTTCACTTACATATTGTGCATCTGCTGGTTGCAGCTTCATTGAAGTGAAATATTCAAACTCAAGATGCCATTGTTTCAGGGCTGCACCAAAACATCAAATAGAAAATATCTAGATGTCTTGTGCATATTTAATAAACATTTCGCTGCAATTCAGCAGGACATATTTGGGATCTTTGGAAACCTTGGGATAAATAACGTTTTATGGGTTTGAACAAAGCTTGGCTGTGCAGCGGTGATGAACTCATGAGGCTGGTTGAAGAGGTTAAAGCTGTACATTTTTTTGGTGAAAATACATCTTATCCATCCAAATCACAAAGTTTGGCTGTGACAAAAAAAGCATTTTATCCCCACTAAGTGAGACCCATTAGACTCACTCTCTGAAACAACAGGGAAAGGAATGGCTGGTTAGGTGGAAGGTAAGCAAACTGCACTAAATAAATGGGTCTTTTAGTTCTCTGAGGTGCAGTTTGGTATGCAGAGCACCCTCCTCCTTGATCAAACGCTAAAGCCAAGCCATATTTTCAAACGCCAGTGTTCTGTCTGAATAGAATATTGTTCTATTACCCGTGTCCTTTCAAGCTGTCACACAAGTGGTAAAGTGTAGCTCATCCACAATCATTTACAATTATGGAGCAGCAGGGAGAACTGATGGCTAGAGAAAGCATCCTAAAACAGAAGGTCAGAAGTTTGATCCCCAACAGACTTCCTCTCCAACAGCCCTGGGGCAAAACACCGAATCGATAATTTGCTCTGATTCCTCATGAAATGGGGAGAGGTGTGTGTTTCTCAGAGGGATATTCACAAGATCAAATGAGAGGTTTTATTCTGAAACACTGTATATCCTTTTAAAAAAAACAAAACAAAACAAAACTTGAAAACACTCAACAATGCAATTTTATCTTCAAAAAAGAAGAAAGTTCTTAAATAGCTAATAAGTTTCCAAAATGAGCTCTACTTTAATTCCAGCAATTTTGTGAGAGTAGGGATCACTTATTTCCAAAAGGTACAGAGATACCTCATTTGTAACAAAACTCTTCACGTTCCTTATTATATTTTCTCTAATATGGCAATTGAAGTGCTCCAGGGAAGATAATATAATACCAGCAGCTATTGATGTTGTGATGCCTGTGGAAGCTTGCCTGTTTGGATCTGTCTACAGGTAAGAGACGCACTTGATCTTATCCCGGCTCATTAAACTGAGAAATTCATCAGTGTCTGAGCTGCTTTCATGTACCCTGTTTCTTCTTCATGGACCTCACTGCAAACTTATTTAAAGCTGAAAGAGCTGGTCTCTCTTGGCGAATGTAAACTGTTAATGAATGACCTCGTGGCATCCTAAAATAATAAGCTGCCTTCGCTTTATCTAATCGCTATTTAAGTACGTTTGGGCCATGAACCTGCTGGTTTGACTACTTGACTACTGCCTATTTGAGCGTGTGCATAAAAAAATTTAACTTTGCTCCCCCTTCTTTGTGCCTTTGATTATATTTGGCTGCTGTAGATTGTTCTCAGCTGTTTATTTTTGCCTTGATGCTGTGCTCCGGGGCGAGGTTGTCCATGAGAAAATTTAACAAACTAAATCTATCCAGAAGAAAATTCAATCTGTTTGGTTTTTGCGTTGGAGACATTTCCATGTTCATCCAAACAGCTTTTTCGTTCAAATTATTGGGGAAATCCCCATGTTTACCACTGTGGGAAACCACGACTCTTTTGATTAAAGCTGTTTGGATAAACAGCGAAACATCTTCAACCCCAAATAAAGCACAGTCCAGTGGGTATATGGAATTTTCTCCCTGGATGACGAAGCTGAATCTCTAGAGACAGAAACTAAAATCCCAGGTGAAACGGCAGCCTGGTGACTTTCCTGAAATGTCAGCTGCAGAGGTTGGATCCTGTCAGCCTTATGTCCTATTGAAGTGTCCTTGAGCAAGACACCTGTTCACTCACTGTAATCAGCTCTGGGGTAAATACTGTAAATGTAAATGTATCCTCCCCTGCTGCATCCGGCAGCTGTTTTGCCCGGGCACCATTCACTTGTATGAACACACCAGAGGATTTGTTCCGCTCGAGAGGGATTTAGCTCTGTCTATTGGTATTAAAAATAAATCTCTCCTTGTGTCGCTGTTACATTATTACATTTTGCCTGTGAGGCTCCCCATCGCTCCACCGATAACACCATGCTAACGAGTACGGTACGCCCAGAGGAGAGCGCTCATTCTTAGCAACGTTAAACCTGACCCAGATGATCTGCGTATCAGCCATATAGGATGAGGAAAGAGAGCTGCAACATCGACGTCGAGAGGCCGGGGAGGCAGCGTCGCAGAGATCAGATTACAAGATGTCTTTCAATTGGTCTATCTTGACCCTCTTATCTATGTCCAGTGGTACAGTATAAGCACAAGGGACCTGACGTGCTTACAGTAAATGGCTGAAGATTAACCACAACCCTTGTACAAGAAACCTTGGCGCGACCCTCTATTCCCCGCCATCAAAAGGATTATCTTCCAGTGATAGCAGGATGGCAGAACTGAGTTAAAACAAGGGAGATTTTATCCCGAGGCCTGTCTACTAGTCTGCTGGTTCTCCCCCCGAGGAACTCTCTGTGTTAAAAAGTTTCCTCGCTGAAGAGATATTAATGTTCAGCATGCTCATATGGATCTGCAAAAGCTTTTCCTGTCAGGTCTACATCACCCTGTGGGGGGAATCTGGCCTCTCTATGTGGTTCAACAGCCGTCAACCAGATGGCAAAGATTGTTCATACTGTACACAAGATTAGTTTTTATTGCTGCGGGTTGTGTTTAGGATAATTTTAGCTTTTATTGAGGTGATGTTCAGATGGTTCTTTGGTGTGAAAGGAACGCAGTACATTTCAGTGTCACCTGATCTAAATGTCACCTCAGTTCAAGGAGTTTATCATCCTTAAGGAATAATTAACACCTTGATCTGATGATTAATTAAGGGAATTTTTTTTCTATTTTAAAGAATCTTTGGGCAGCAGTCTAAGCACAAATACATGGATTATTTAAGTTTGGTTTGTTTATGTTTGCCCCCCATGACTGCTATGTATCTACCTAAGGGGTGGGTAATTTTTTCAATATTTTGGGTAAACATACTCATTTTGGTTAAAGATGCACAAGGCAGTTCGATTGTCAAGCAGCCAGATGCTGCAGCCCCACTTTGCAATTCAGCTTGATAAGACTTCTCTGTATCTGTGGTGCAGCTTTAAAATAAAGTTTAATTCAGCATTCACTTAGGTCAAAAATCACCTGGCTATCATGTTAAAAAAAATAAAAACGCAGGAATTTTCCTTAAGCTTGAGAGGGTGTGACCAATGTTCTCGTTCAGCAGCAGGTGATAACAAAAGTTCAGTACGCACTCTTATCCAGTCTGCTCCTTACCTGTGAGTGAGTTTACACCATGGGGCAATACCACACGGTATCAACCATGTTACACAGAGCCTTGGGTGAGTTTTAGTCTTATTTGTGCAGTGTTATCTGAAGAGCAC
Source organism: Holocentrus rufus (assembly GCA_900302615.1). Classification (NCBI taxonomy): domain Eukaryota; kingdom Metazoa; phylum Chordata; class Actinopteri; order Holocentriformes; family Holocentridae; genus Holocentrus; species Holocentrus rufus. Next base: position 28,301 of record OMLF01046746.1, read on the forward strand.
AGTGTCCCCCAAGGAGAACCCACTGAGCCAAGAATCTACCGCCGTACAATATTCAATATTATTTTGCTTTTTGGCCTACGAGGAGAGTCACTTTAGACCCCTCGCTGTTGTGTTTTGGTGTACGTGTCAAGAGTTTCCAGCGGTGTTATTGTACAGCCCCACTGTGTGTGTTTTGGTGTTTAGGTGTCCAGACGGTCCTCGGCCCGGCACGGTGCGGCCGTGTCAGCTACCCTGTAAGAAAGATTGCATCGTGACGCCATTCAGCGACTGGACGGCCTGTCCTGTCACTTGTGATGCAGGTACAGAAATTTAATTGCCTTTGAAATGAGACGAACTTGTTGGTTTTGAAAAAATATTGTTTTACACACAACCCTGGAATGGAATTTTCATCAGTTTTTACTTCGACGTACTTAGGTGTCAATTGTTTTGCTTCAATCAAACAATCATGTTTAATTGTAGTTAATTTTCAGTTTGGCTTTTGGGGGTTTTAGTTTTCATTTTAGAGGTGTTATTTTTAAGATTAATTTGTATTTAGTTCAGTTCTAGTTTTAGCATATTTGATCAGGATATCATTTTTTTAAGGTGTATATAATATTTCAATTTTTTTTTAAATTTAATTTTACAAGTTTTTTAACTATTACGAGTACTGTAAATAAGTATAAAAATAACAAATTGTTATTTGTATTTCAGATTACTGCAGTGTTTTAAACACATTAGTGCTTTTCATCTTAGTTTTAGTTTTGCAATAATAATAATAATAATAATTATCAGGCATGTGGGAGTTGCTGTGGTTTTATCCCAGTATTGAAATATTCACAGAAACAAGTGGAAATTCACTGAGTGGATAAACTGTAGGAGTGGGATCCTCCGCACAGCGCTGGACACATTATCTGTTCATCGAGGTCTCCAGTCTACGCAAATTCATCCACTCATGTCTCGTTACAGATAATTAATTTGACAGATTGGCATGTAGGACAACCTTCGGGCGACCTCTTTTATTGCGCCTGGAAAACCGACCCGCTCGTGGCTACAAGTGTCAGGAAGCGTGCGCTTTGTTGTTGTTTTCATGCTGTGAAAGAGAAACAGCCTTCAGATGAGGTCACCTTTGTCAGACAACCATTGCCCCGGCTGGTGAACACTGGCGAATACATTAAATTGATTTATGGCTCGAAATCATCATCGTTCATATTTTGATGACCTCTTCACATGATGCTGCGGC
>OMLF01046747.1:0-15165 GCA_900302615.1 Holocentrus rufus
ATGAAGAAAAGTGCAATAACATTTGGTTTGCAAATAGTTTAAACAAATAAGGTGCTTTTTAACAGTAGTATTCCCTTTACACAGTAGTAGTTAAAACATTTCTTGTAAATCTCAACTTAAACATTAATGTAATCAAATCAAATATAAAACCAAAGCTATTTGCTATTTTTAAATACAAATAAATAAATCTACAAATAACTTTGGTTCTATCAACTTCTATCAAGAGATTTCAAACAAAAATGTCCATGTAAGAGTTCGGTAACTTTCTCCATTTTTGTCTGTCCCCGTCAGTTCTTTTCTTTTCCCGTTCATGTGAGCCACACAGAGCAGGGACAGAAAACCAAAACAAGAAACTCAAGAGTGCATGAAAGTCCAAAAACTAAACACAAGAGTCAAAAACACCAAGAAAACAAGTATCCAAAACACCGAACCATGACAGAATTAGCCCAACACTGTAACGTGCATCTGGCTGCAGAGCTCCACTGTGGAGTCATTTCCGATGCAGGCTCCTCTCTCAAATCAGCTCCACTGTGAGGACAGTAAATGTGAATACAAAATAAAATACCAAATACAAAATGAAATCGTGTTGACATTTCCAGTGGAAACGATTTTGTTGTGAATTCCTTTAATGTTGCGTATTGATTTTGTCCATCGATTTATATGTAAAAGGAGAGGGGCTTGCTGTGCTTGTTAACAACAGATGGCGTAATCCTGGTCACATTACGATCAAGGAAAGTATCTGCTGCCCGGACGTTGAACTTTTAGCCGGGGGGCTCCGGCCATATTATTTACCGAGGGAAATCTCACATGCTATTGTGGTGGCTGTTTACATCCCCCCCTCTGCTAACCCAACATCAGCATGTAGCTACATTCACGCCGCCATTGCCCAATTTCAGACTCAACACGCGAGTGCCCTCATTGTAATATCGGGCGACTTCAACCATGTAACCGTGGCAAAATGCCAGCCTGCAACCACGAAGACAGTGAGGAGATGGTCAGAGGAGGCTTATGAGACACTATGGGGCTGTTTTGAGGTGAGTGACTGGCAGGCACTCTGTGAGCCGCATGGAGAGGACATTGATGGGCTAACAGAGTGCATAACAGACTACATCAACTTCTGTGTGGACTGCACTGTCCCTGAAAAGGTTGTCAAGTGTTATTCAAATAACAGGCCATGGATAACAAAGGACATTAAGACCATCCTCAATGCTAAGAAGAGGGCTTTTAGAGCTGGCAATAGGGAGGAGGTGAGGAAAATCCAGGCAGACCTGAAAGTGAAGATCAGGGAGACTAAAGGACAGTAAGTCCAGGAAGCTGGAGCAGAAACTCCAGCAGAACCACATGAGAGAGGTCTGGAGTAGAATGAGGACCATCACTGGCTTCAGGTCGGCGGGCAGCAGCGGTGTTGAAGGAGGCCTGGACAGGGCCAATGAACTTAATCTGTTTTTCAATAGATTTGAGACAATTAAGATGGAAAAAAACAGATGCCACTCACCTACAACAGCTGGATCTGTGCACGGCCATGACTGGATGTAATCATTGACTGCAGGCGTGACAATAGGCAACACAGGCGGCCCCCGCCAGCCAATCAGACGTGTGTCTATTGACTTTTCTGTGGGAGGTAGAATTTTTCATCTACCAGACATTTGGCTGGTGAGCAAAAAAGTTATTTTTAGAACCTGGTCATTTTCTTATTGTCTTATTGTCCAAGTTATTTCACATTTTACATGCTGTCTTATTGTTTGGTTTTGAGAGAATCCCCAACTTCACTAACTTCATCTATACAGTGTGTCAACATGAATGTCCTATGCACTGTGCTGTTCAATGTGTTCCTGTGAACTCTAGGGTCGGTTCTAACCTGTGGGTCATTCTGATGGGTCAACAGCAATTATTTTACGTGGCTCAAACACTCATAAACTCTGGCCTGGGATTTACTGTTACTGGTAAAGGCAATAAACTGCTTGTAATAAACAGTTCCCGGCAGGCACTCCACTTGATAGTGGAGGGTCATAGTCAGGGAGTGGTTCACTGACATCAGACACATGACCTTTACTATCAGAAATTATAAGCACAGCACTGTACCTCTGACTGGAAATAACGGAGACAGAGGAAAGAGGGAGTGTAGATTAATTACCTTCAAAAATGACAACACTTAAACTCGGGTTGAAAGACTTTCTCTATACTGAACAGAAAACACATTTATATTTACATTACATTTTGTTGGCTCGCGTAAAATAAAGCCGCTTGCTGGCTAGGTAATCCAACATTTTAACTGAGGCAAACTGTCCCATTAGCTCCATTTTCTTTATTTCTTTCCTTTCCAAAGAATTGTGGGTAATTGTGGGTATGAAAGTACAATGCTGTAGGCCAAACAACCACCATGTAAATAGTTCCCTTTTCCTTTTTATCTAAATTAAATATAACATGAAATATAAGCTGTTTTTATCCTTATTTATAGTCCAAATATTTTTATACATCATGAACTCAAAGTCCTAACAGCTGGAAAGATATAGTAAAAAGTGTTTTTAGAGAGACAGCATGGATTAAGTGATTCATAGCAAAAGCACACTCAAATGTAAAAACATAGGGTGGACTGACAGCAGAAGAGCTGTGTGAAGCAGAGAAATACCAGCTTAAAGTAACCCAACAGCAGAGTTTCAGTTCAGAAATCAGGCTCCTAGATGCAGGTAAAGGCCTTGGTACAGATTCCCAAATCAGAGAGCTGAAACTGATCCTGGATGAAGAATGGTTACTCAGTGTACGAGGCAGGCTTCACCAGTCAGACTTTACATACAGAAAACAGCACCCATGGAGCTTACCTAATAAACACAGGTACACAGAAATGTTACCACAGTATCAGCATGAGTGGGTTGTGCATTCAGGGGTGAGAGACACTTTGGTGCAAATACAAGACAATTACTGGATTATAAGAGCAGGACAGTGTGTTAAGAGAATTGTGTCAAGGTGCTTATTGTGCAAGAGATTCAGAGCAAAGGCAGCACAACAAATCTCAGCTCCTCTACCTAAAGACAGAGTAACAGAGTCACCGCTTTTTGAGGTTTCTGGCGTTGACTTTGCAGGTCCTCTGTATGTGAAAGCAAATGAGTGAGTGACCAAGTCATGTGTAGTTTTATTTATCTGTGCAGTGACAAGAGCAGTACATTTGGAGCTAGTGTCCAGTCAGTCAGCATTTTCTGTTGGCACTGAAAAGATTCACCTCGGAGGGGACTGTGCAAGGTAAAATACAGTGCCAGAACCAATACTGCCGCAAGGGGCTTAACATAAGAGTCGATTTTCCCAAGCAGAATCCCTTATTTGGGTAGGGACGTTGTGCACAAAATAAATCCCACAGAGTCTATTACTGCCGCAAAAAGCTTAACATGAGAATTGATGACTTTCCTAAGCAGAATCCCTTATTTGGGTAGGGACGTCCTGCACAAAATAAATCCCACGGCGTCCAATACTGCCGCAAAAGGCTTAACATGAGAGTCAATGAAGACTCAGAGCGTCAGTGCTCTGATGCAGAGGGATAACTTAGGCGTCAGTGTTCTGACTACCAGGGACTTGCAAAAACATCAACATATGTTGCCTTGGGAATGAGAATGGGCAGTCAACTGTGGTATTGCAAGTCACATGATGCCATAAGGGCCAAAAAGACTCTTTTTCTTTCTCCATAGGGAGCCATTGAAAAAAACATGCTGCTAGAACAGTGAATACATTTTTCAGATAGCCACACATGATCAATATTGAATCTTTTATTTTGGGACCATTTTTGCTTGGAAGTCACAAAAAGACCTATAGAGCTTTATTTTTCTAGGCTTTGTTAATGTGCCCAAAGGCTACGGGAACACCAGTCTGTGCGTTCATGATTAAAACCGGTTTATCTACACATCAGTCCAGAAATGTGGCATCACAGGAATGCCTGGATGCTTGGAACACACAGGTGTGGTAGCACAGCTCATCAGAGAGGCCAGAGAAAACAAGGGCAATCTGTCAGTGCTGTGGCTCGATCTGGCAAATGCATATGGATCAATACCACACAAGCTTGTGCAGCTCACTCTGACAAAACATCACATCCCCAGCAGAGTCAGAGACTTGATAGCTGACTATTACAGCAACTTCAGGATGAGAACCTCCTCAAGGGCAGTGACATCAGGCTGGCACAAGATCGAGATCAGAATCATTACAGGCTGTACCATTTCCGTAATTCTGTTCTCCCTGGCCATGAATATGCTCACAAGGTCTGCTGAACCAGAGAGCAGAGGGCCCAGGACAAAGTCAGCTCAACATTAGCCACCAATCAGGGCATTTATGGATGACCTCACGGTCATGACAGAATCAGTCCCAGGCTGCTGGTGGATTCTAAAGGGTCTTGAAAAGGTAATGGAGTGGGCACGGATGCATTTCAAACCAGCCAAGTTAAGATCAATGGTGCTGAGAAGAGGAAAGGTGGATGACAAGTCCTGGTTCAACATCGCAGGTGCAGCAATCCTGACCATCACTGAGAAGCCTGTCAAGAGCTTAGGCAAGGTGTTAAACAGCACCCTGAGAGACTCCACAGCCACCCAGTCAACCTGCACTGAGCTGGATAGATGGCTTAAGTCAGTGGACAGGTCTGGATTTCCAGGGAAGTTTAAAGCTTGGCTATACCAGCATGGTATTCTTCCCAGGATCCTGTGGCCACTCCTCGTCTATGAAGTGCCAATCTCTACTGTGGCAACCTTAGAGAGGAAGGTCAGCCGCCATCTCAGAAGATGGCTGGAGCTTCCAAAAAGTCTTAGTAGCATCGCACTCTAAGTGCACCGCAACAAACTGCAACTGCCGCTCAAGTCCTTGGAAGAGGAGTTCAAGGTAATGAGAGCTAGGGAAGTGTTGCTATACAGAGACTCAAGTGATCCAAAAGTGGCAACAGCTGGGATTGAAGTGAGGACTGGTTGGAAGTGGAAGGCTGAGGTGGCTGTACGACATGCAGAGGCAAGATTACACCACAATAGGCTGGTGGGGGTGGTAAAAAGAGGCAGGGCTGGACTGGGCTCCTTTTCAACTCCCCACATTGATACAACCAAAGGGAAAGAAAAGCACTGCCTAGTCCAGAAGGAGGTGAGAGCAGTGGTCAAGGAGGAAAGAACCAGCGGGACAGTAGGAATGAGGCAACAGGGTGCCTGGACACGATGGGAGAATGCGATCGAGAGGAAGGTGACAAGGGCAGAACTGTGGAAGGCAGAGCCACAGCGGATCGAGTTCCTCCTCCAGACGGTATACGATGTGCTTCCCAGCCCATCAAACCTTCACATAAACCTTCACACAAAGTGGAGTCACTAGCATGTCCATTGTGCTCCAAGTGTGGAACCCTAGAGCACATTCTGAGTTGTTGCTCAAAGGCACTGGGAGAGGGAAGGTACAGGTGGAGGCATGACCAGGTGCTGAAGGCCATCACTGAAGGTGATGGCCTTGAGAACAGCCAAAACCAGCTGCAAAAACATCTGCAGGTATCCTGGCCACTGCGAGGGACTGGCTGTGCCCTTCAGACGACTGGTGACAGAGGAGAGGTGCATGTAGACACCAGGCCAACAGAAACCAGCTACAGCGTCAGCACAGCAGGCCTTGGAATGTGGGGCACAGTGGCTAAAGACCCTACACATTGTGTGTTTTTCCCCACAATATCGCCGTCGCAGGCGAAAGACAAAACGTGGCGAAACGTGACACAATCTTTCGTCTTGGGCTCAAATCGGCGGTCCTAGAACGCACTGTGAGGCGCATTCAGCGACAGGCGATATTGGCGGACTACGACCAAAGACAGGCTAAGTCAAACTTCTGACACCGTCTACAATGCAACCAATTGGAACATGGCACGGGATGGCGCAGAATACATACGCTGACCCACGCAGCGCGACCCACAACAGAAAGGTGGTGCAGATAGATGACAAATACAATGACGACAGAAGAGGTATGTTTTTCAGCGTTTGTCATCCCGATTGGCCAGGCACATCAATCGGACAGTCTGACATGCAGCGAACTCGGAATCTTGCAGTCTGATACGTACTGCGGTCAAGAGCTTAGGAGTCTCGTCTCGTACAATGTGACGTGGAGTGATCTTATAGCTGTTGTCGCACAGTCTGTAGCCGCCTTAAGCCAATGCAGGGAGACAAGACAGGGTGCACCCCATGATGCACACTCAACACCCTTCAGACTGCCTTCAGCCCGTTGGACATACACGCCCTTTAATATATTTATTAAGAAATAAAGTTGTGTTTTAATTATAAACGTCCTGTTGTCTTTGCCCATCTCTTTACACTGGTTGGTCAGTCAGATCTTTATGCTAAGTTAACACAAAATGCTACCCATTGGAACCAAACCAGTGGATGTACAGAGGTGAAAATAGTTCCGGACATCTTGTCTCTGGGTAAGTCAAAAGGGTAATTTGCCCAAAACGGAGTATTCCTTTAAGCTCAGAGGCATTTTGCAGACCCATTCTATTCAACTGGCTATAGGTCTTTATGAAACTACTTTTCTTAGAGCCTCCTGAAATTCCTAACCTCTTGTGTTAATGTAAAACTAGATCTAGTCTTGAAGTGGGCTTTTTTCACATTAAAACAGTAGGTAGGTTTATAATCTTGCAGACCTTGCTGTCTGCTCTGTCAGATGCAAACACACTCGTCCAAGGCTGAATATATGTACAAAAAGGCAGCTACTCCATAACTAATGTTTGACACATTTAATTTTGCCAATATGCATCAATATGCATCAAGCTTTGATCTAATATCAAAGACATGTCATTCAGAATGGTCATTTTATTTTTACACTGTCAGAACAGTTTTGGCATCATCAATACCAGAATGTCGTTTTAAGAATAATCTGAAAACAATGCATTGTGTGATCATTGTCAAAATTTATTTATATAAAAAAGACTACAAAAAACAATATGCCTTACACGAATAGAGATATCACAAGTGATACAATGTGAGGTTTACTTCTCATACATGATAAAGAGCAATCCATGACAGCGGAGTGGCACAATGATAATCATACAGACAAGATGCCGGTACTTTATACTGATTCATTCAAACTGTACTTACAACGAGATGGGTATGAAATAAAGCATGTGACTTAAGTACTTCTCAACTACATCATTTTGAAACCTGTAAACACACTTCATAATAAGTGATACAGAAACGTGTAGTGCACATCAGTATGCAGTATTTAAAGAAGCTTGACATCACTAATATGAAGTGGCATTGCCTTCATTTATTTTGTCCATTCTTTATCTTTGTCCTTCACAAGTTTACCATTTTAACAATGTCAAACCTACACTTCAACATGATTTGGAAGGCTTGCGTAAGTGACATGTTAAGGAAGTTTTACAGTGACTCTTATGAATGTCAAAATAATAATACAAAAATAATAAAACATTTCAGAAATAAATCCAGTAAAAATAAAATAAACTATTTCCAGTGCAATAATACAATCATTAATGCCCTCATACCAAATGTCTGCTAAAGTGGCATATAAATGTAACTTAGTCCCACATCATTCAAAGAATTTAAATGCAACCACTTAAAATTATCCATCCCAGAGTGTTTTCACCAAAACCAAAGCTGACAAGCATCCAAAACAACCCAGATACCACATAAATACTGTATTTTCTGTGGTGACAATCAAAAACACACATAAACCAAACACATGTACAACATTAATATTGGTTCATAAAACCTACTAGAGCCAAAAACATTGGCTTACATTGTCTGCAACACCCCCCCTTGAAAGAGAAGTTAAAGTCCTTAACATGTGGGGTGTTATACAATATCTGATAGGAGAGGCCACACTGGTATTTCCAGTTTTTTAACCACTGTTTTGATAAGTATTCAGTTTCTACCCACATCGTAGCTAATGCCTCACATGCCCATGCCGATCTCTTCCATCTTCCAGCCACTGGAATTCTTTCCAAACTTGTAGACGAGCCGCCGGCCATCCACTCGCTCTAGGATCTCCCTCTTATAGTAATACCTGTAGGTAATGGAAGTTGAGTAAGTGTGGGATTCAGCTATAGACTGTCTGCGAGGAGCACAAAAAACAAGCAGTGACAACACCAACAGCAGAATCAACCAGAGTCAACTGACAAAATCTTGAAATAAGCATGTAATTTGATGGTTGTCTACATTGTTATTATCAGTTTGAGTAAATTGAGTGAATAACGTGCTTATTCCACATTTTAGTCAGGTGAGTTTAAAGGGTCGTCATTGAAATCAATCCTCAAATCAAATAGGGTGAATCTGCAGTGTCTCATTTCATATGGATGAGACATCCTTCTCTGTTACTGTCCCATTTTCCGGTTTAGGCTGACAACATGGCCGGATTAGTACATAAAACTCTTGTCTAGTGTAGCTTTACTATATTTTCTCCCAAAGCAGTGCTAGCTAGATAAAAGCCCACATGAACTGACCTCATGGCCCGGCTGAGTTTTTCATATGTCATGCTGCTGTTTTTCTTCTTTTGCCCCCACATTTGAGCCACAGCCTCGGACTTAAGGAACTTAAAGATGCCCTCGCGCCTGTCTTCCCACTTCATCAGGCCCTGGTTCCTCTCTGGGTGGATCAAAATGTCCCTGATGAACTCCCATAAGTGGGTACCACGGGGTGCTGTAGAAAGGCCAAAGGACAGAATGAGCAAAATGTGTCCGTGTGTGTATGTGTTTGTGTGTGCGCATAACCTGACAAAGATGCAAAATAGATGTAAAGTGTGTAAACTGTAGAGTAGCTCAGTTATGTACAAACCCAGATGCCTATTGACACAACTTGTTTTTCATTATGAATAGTGCATCTGTGTTTGTTGTTGAGGTGATGCTGATATGCTACAAAACCCAGTTGAACTTCCAAACATAGCCTTACCGTGCTTGCTTTTCTTTGAATTGTCACAGAAGCTGCTGGAACGTTCTCTGCTGACTTTAGGAGGTCGACCCCGTGGTCGCTTTGGTCTCAACTCCCCTTTCTCTGTTTTGATGTCCTCTGTCAATACAAAAGTTAAGTGTCAATGGAAAAACAAGCACATACAAGTGTTTACTTAGGTTCACTGACCTTGCTAAGAATGAAACTGAAATCCAGAATAAAACTGTCAAGCATTTCCCTAAACTTTTTCTTAAAGACAAGAATAATAGAGATGAAATGCAATGAAACAATTTGAAACAAAGATTTGATGGATCTGCGTACTCACTTGAAATCTGAGGGTAGGAGAATTCAGGGTCTGAGTCGCTGCTCCTGGACTCTGGAGAGCTGGGGTTTGGGAAGCCAAACATGCCACCTGAGCACAAAGCGACATGTTTCCTCCTAATTAATACCTTATATATTACATTTAATGGTTAAAAAGGAGAGCAAGGTAGGAAAGAAAAGAAACCACAGAGGAAGGGTGCTGAGTACTGACCAGAGCTGGACTCGCTGTCAGACAAGTAGCCGGTATCTCTTAGAGGAGTTATGGACTCCATGGCCAGATTGATGTAATCAGCCCCGTAGTCGAACTCCCTTTTATTGTCACTGGCTGTTGACAAGTAACAGCATTAGCTCTGTGATGTCCATCCAGATCCATATCATACACTGTACATACTGTATGTAATACTATGGTATGTACCTTCGCCAAATTTCAGAGTGCTGAGGAAAGGGAAGTTCAGGTTGTCCAAAAAGTTGTCTAGGAGTTGGCAGGTCTCACTTAGGTCTGTCCCTGACAGGCTTTGCAGATCTGAGGGAAGGAGAAAGACATGGAACATATTCTTACATATAACCAATTTTTTACACTTATAGTTGTTCTGGGAAAGTCAGTATGAGCATTGTGCGCTTTTAAACCATGCACCTGGAAACTGCCCAGTCCAACTGCAATACTTTAATCTCTAAACTACTGCTAACCCAAAAGCAAAATGCTATGAGAAAATAACAGACTAAATGCAGAACCAAGACACTGACCTAAACAGTACTGTTCCAATACTCATTCTTTCATTTCACTCATTCCAATACTTGATTTGACATGTTTCGTCATCATCATTTACCATATTTGGTCTTGTATTCCTGCAGACTCTGGTGGAGGTGTGGGCCAAGCTGCAGGCCAAAGATGCTGATCATCTGGTCATGGTTCATCTGGCAGAGGGTTGGTCCATCCATGGTGCAATAGGCCAGACTCAGGGTGCTTGCATCAAACTTAATGCTGTCAACATGGTCACTGATCCACTCCAGAACATTTTCTGATGTCCAACAGTGAGGGTTGATCTGCCTGTACCACTGACCTGCAGAGAGAGAGAATCAGTTGAGACATGCTTGAGTATAGGATGATGTGTGTTTTGTATTCAACCCTCTCTTGATGTTTTAAGCCATACTTGAAGCTGCACTAGGCAACTTTGGACAATAGTGGTTCCAAATGGCAGTAAGTATTATAATGCAAAACCCCAAATCTTGTAAGGTGCCAAGTGCCTGTAAACACACTTGTTTGGTCTGTGTTGTTTTATACCAAAAAATACTAGGGGACAAGAGAGCCAAAAGATCAAATGATCTATGTCAACTTACTACAATCTTAAAACCATAAACTCAAAATGTCAGTGGAACGGCTTTCACTATTTTTGTCTATCAAATTTGTAACCTTATCTGCACTTGCTGAACCACTTGACATGTGGACTAATACCATTTTGTCTCATTACCCATTCTGCTTGTCAGTCACTGAGGTCAGACAAACAAAGCCTGAGGTGTTTCAACAATGAGGTGGCAGCATTCTTTTCTTTGACGGTTGAGTTAAACATTGGCTGCCTTGGTAAATGATTGAACCAACAGCATCTAAATGAGGTCAAAGCAAAGTTCAGCAAGGTAGTGGTTCTGCTGTCTGAGTCTCAGTTCGGTAATAAAGCACCGTGTTTACTTTGAGACTAGCCTACCACTTTTTGCAGAAACCTGCCATGAAACTGAAACTGCTTTCATAGTTACACAGTGCCTTGGCACTACAAAATTCTAGTCATCAATAGAATTGCTAACATGAAATTAACACAGACATATTCAAGAACTGAAGATATAAATAAGGCCACAAAAAAAGTTTTTAATAATCCAAGTCACCCATCAACTTTCATATAACTGAAACTCTGAATCACTGAGCTAGGACATGATACTAAATACTAACTTCATATTAGTTGGTATTGCTCTTACCAGTCATGCTGGAGCTATAACCTGTGCCGAGTATCTGCAGGGTGCTGATACTGGGCAGAGGACTGGGCACACTGGGCTGCTGCTGCAGGCTGTCGGGACTGCTAGTATGGTACATGGTGAGGTTGGCGTGGGTTAAGACAGTGCTGAGGCACGGCGACGACATGGAATCACTGGGTGAGATATCAGAAATGACTGGTTAGAACAATGGTAAAACACTTATAGGAAAGATGAATTTCAAGGAAGGAGCATCTAAGCAAAGATTGAAGTTAAATTTACCATTTTCCTCATCTAAATGTTAAATGTTGCCTGTTACACAGTTCACAATTTTGTCTTCATGACTGAAGGTGTCATTTTATTTGTAATACTTGATTATAAGTAGTGCAGAAATTCAGGTTTCGCTTTGGAACACAATCAAAATCTCTTATATATGTCCAGTGTACACCTAACTGCTATAGTTAAGATAACCACAGATAACCACATATACCTGATTAGGAGGCAAGTAACAGCACAATGCAAAAAGATAATCCAAGATAATCCTAAATTTGTGCGTGTTGTTTAATTTCCACTGTTTGAATTTCTTCTGAGAAAATCCTGCAGTGTCCTCCGTTTCACTCTCTGTATTACCTCTATCTTGTGCGAGAGGCAGAGATGCATCTGTTTCTACATTTCCGTACCTGCATGGCTTTATATCTGGCAGCTGTGGGGGTGGGGGCACTCAGGTGAGTTCAGGGGAATTCCACATCAACCCGGCCACACCTCCATTCCTCCTCCTCCTGTTTCCTGAGAACTTGATGAACAAAACAAACCTGCCTTGTGCTATTGTCTCCATTTTTTTTTACCGTCATACACCAGCACTAGTGTTGCATCAATATAAAGCTATTTTTTTACAGTCAGAAAGTAGCCAGTTGGTGTAATCTGATGATCGTCTCATGTGATGGAGTCTCCTCATGGATCATAGTTACATAAAAACAGCAGTGAAATTTTATTTGGTTCATATATTTTTTACTTTTGATTGATCAATGATGGTTTTTGTAAATTATTTCTTCAAAGACCAAATCTATCCCTGAGTTCCCCTACCATTTAATGCATGTGGTGCATCATTCTGCCTTAAAAAGCTGCTAACCCTAAAGAATCTCCTTAGTATGGGTTTTAGTTGAGCATTTTTCAGTTTCACATGATGGTCTAATGCTGTTTCAGTGACTTTTTGACTCTGATAAGATGAAAATCTCTTAAAAGTCGAAAAAAGTTTGTTCAAATTCTGCCACCAACGTATATGTAAACAAACACACAATACCAGGATGGCTAATCCTTCTCTTACTTCTCTCTCTCTTTCTTACTCACACACACGCTCACACACAGACAAAGACACACACACACACACTTTCCATGACACAAGTATATTTCTGTTTACATACTCCCCCATGACGAACTGACACTTAGGGGCAAGTAGGAGAGGTAAAAAGGAGGAGGAAATAGGTTGCAGTGGAAGGGAGGTGTACAGAGATAACAAAAAGGTGCATTTCTAAAAATAGCCTCATGCTGCATGTATCACGATGCCAAACTACAAACTCTGGCCACATGTTTATCATTAATCAACAAGCTGGCCTAGATACTGCCATACATAAAAGTGCTTTGGAGTCAGGTGTACAGATATGTCAGATCTCATGAGTGCTCAGTTACGTCCTGGTAGTTAATCCTGTGCAATTCCAACCTGCACCACTGTTAACCATTATCATCAAACTTTGAATCAGCATTGAAATGTAGGTTCTGAATATTTACATGATTGCATACAAACAACTCTTAAAGGCAAATCACCTATATATTCTATTAGTCTAGCACTTTTATCTTTAAACTGAGCCATTTTCATGCCTCTGAAATGCCATTTAGACTGTCATACAAAAATTGCCACGAATTAATAGAATTTGCGTAGAGTAAGCAGCTGCTTAAAGAAAAAATCCACAATAAAACTAATATTTGCTTTGTCTGTATGCCCACCTTTGACTGAAAGCAGCAAATCCATGCCCTCCCCTCCTCAGGGGGCTGTCAGAAGTCATTCTAAAGAAAATCATTAACTGAGAAAGTAGATAAAGCAGGTTGAGGGAAAGTGGATATGAAAGGTCATAACAAAATAACTACAATGTATTTAACATTGTGGATCAATTGTACAACAGTGGATGGAAAGGGAGAGCTTTACTTTAAGGCCTTGTACTGTGTGCCTTACTTTATCTCTGATTTCAGTTTGAATGCCAAGGTTGGGGTGGACAGTTAAAACTAGCCACAGCAAACACCAGCATCTATCGGGGCAATGTGCTGGTTTGATAACAGCTACACTGGCTTGAGCTCAGTTCCAGTCACCTAATGACACTGTCAGCTCTGCCAAAATCAATAGAGTGGTTGCCTTTTTAGGTGTACCTACTTGGCAGCTGACACACTAAGAAAGATTTTTACTAATGAAGTAATCTGTGCTAGTTATTGTTGCTGGTGATGAGTGATATAAATGTATTTATATATTGACTTATAAACAGCTGCTCATGGAAAAACAATGAAATACTGTGAGTAGTAGTTAGTAGTAGTAGTTGTCTACATGATTCTGATTCTGAAAATGTCAATGATCCCACTTCAAGTTCAGGCTTGGCAATGTATGCTGCTCCAGCTATCAAAAAGAGAGGAGAGGGGAAGAGAGAGTTCAGCCACATGTCTTAATGAAGTCATTTTGATAGATACTGATACTGGACGTCATGTCTGGGCACATGCTGTTTGTTTGTCATATCATCGCCTCTCATTTGGTTATTTGATTAACAGTTCCCTAATGAATGGAATTTTCCCTTCTTCTTTTAAACATGCTATGGTCCAACCTTTTTTAAAGAAACCAAATCTTTCAACTTTTAGCTTTTAAGCATCACAGTAACATCTTCAGCTTGATTCAGCCTGGTTTTAGATCTACGCACAGTACAGAAACTGCCTTACTCACACTTGCTGATGGCCTCCTTGCAGCAACTGACATGGGGAATAGTGCTTCTTTTAGATCAAAGTTCAGCTTCTGACGCTGTAGACTGTGCCATTCTACTTGACCGTCTATGTACTTGTGCTGGCATCAAGGACACTGCACATGGACCTGGCCCCAAGCTACATTTCAATCAGGAGAGACTAGATTGGAAGAACGTGAAAATTACATGTTTATTGAACAAATTTTGGGGGCAAGCCCCCATGATGATAAAACCATTCCAGAAGGGAGAGGAGGATGATCCCTTGAGAATGGCCATAGGAATTTCCCCCATGGAGCCTTACATGGGTGGTGGTGGTGGGGAGGTGGAGGGGTGCACGATGAATCGGACCTGAAAGACAGCATGAATGAATGAATGCGGTATATATATTGAAAGACAGCCAATTGAGTGGGAAGCAGAGATTCTGATTGGCTGGCTGGGAGGAGAGTTCAAAGGGCAAACAGAAGGAAGAGCCTTAAAAGGAATAAGAAGAAATCGTGAATGAACTCAGAGAAACGGGAGAGACTGATAGGCTGAAAGAGCTCATGTGGAGCAGGAAAGCAGCTAATTGGCTGAAGAGAGGCAGAGGTGAAGAAATGAATGCAACATTGAATGGTACATGTAGTCTCCCTGCTTGAACTTACGTTTAAACTCCATAACTGTTGACCACATATGAGCCAGTGCACACCCTTACATCCTCAGGTGGGTCCCTCCTGATAGCTCCAAATGATAATTAGTCATTATTATTATTATTATTATTATCATTATTATTATTATTATTATCATCATCTAAATCAATGTTATCTATCTATCTATCCATCTATCTATCTGTCTGTCCATCTATCTATCTACCCATCTAAAGGTTCTGGTGATCACCAACAGAAAGATGGAAAATTCAATAAGCATGGGTCGTTGGTGACGTCAGCACACAATTTTCCAATCATCCTATCCCCTTGTCACCTTTGGAATGAAATAACCTCTTCACATTTTTCCCCAGATTTCACAATGCCACT
>OMLF01046751.1:15593-34052 GCA_900302615.1 Holocentrus rufus
GGGGGGGGGGGCTATAGTTGAGAGCCTGGCCAGACACATCTCCCTTTAGATCAATCACATTTCCCCTTTCTGTCCTTGAACCTCCCTTTCCTACTCTTGCTCCCTCTCTCTCCCGCCCTATTTAAAGGGAATGGATATGTGGAGGGAAAGTTGAACAGCACAAGAACGTCTGCACCAGCAACACCGTGGCCTTAGGCTGACTCGCTGTGCGCATTTAGTCTGCTGCTGGATGGGTCGGCAAGAGCCAGAGTCTCTCTGTTTCTGTTCCTCTGTCCTTTTACTGTCTCTGTTCCAGTGTGTGTATGCATGTTGCATGTGTGTGCGCACATCATTCGCTCACATTGGTTACCGTTTTCACTTTATGTTTTCCCTCAGGGCAGCGTCTGTCATTTTTTTAAATCTTTGTGTGTGTATGTGTGTGTGTGTGTACATGTGTGTGCCTGCATGTGCATGAAAGCAAGTGTGCATCTGCTGTCAAGGGTTGCATCAGCGATGCTGAGTGATCATTGTCGTGTCGACACACTTCATTCTGGCGCTGCTGCTCCAGAACCAAGGAGCCATAAAGCATGGCTGTCTGCCTCAAAGCACCCATCCATCCACAAGCACTCGACGCTACCTGAACCCTCTGATCTTTTACGGAAGTCCCGATATGTGAGTGGCAGGGCGTAAAATGCTCATGATAGTGTGGCAGCAGAGGGATATAATATGGTACACAAAAATGCAATAAAACACCCCGTGACAGTTTTGACTCTCAAGGGGGCAGTGCTGTTAATATTTTAACCCAAGGAACATGATATAGTGTGTATGTTAAGAGTAGTATGTGTGATTTTTATGTTGGAGAACAATGGGTTCCATCCAAGGACTAAATTTACAACCATTAGAAGAGCCAAATGCTGGTAATTTTTCCCTTTCAAAAATAAATCTTAAGCTTGGGTTGCACTACACAACTGTTGCCTCTATTTCAGCCAGCATTCACAGCTGGCCCAGGCCTGCTGCTGCTGCTCAGTGCTAATCAGAGTGAACCGTTGGCACAGAAAATCTTAAAGTGTACGAGGGGTACAGACCCTGATCTCCTCCCTCCTGATCTAATTTCACATGAGTCTGAACCGCTGCTATTATATCATCTTGTTGAAAATCCCTCTCAGTAAAAATTGAGAGGGATAAAGAAACTGTAATAAAGGAAAAAATAAGGAATGAGGAAAAAAATAGTAAATCAAAAAAGGGAGCAATCCACAGGTGCCATGGACAACAAGAAAAGCAAAATGAATCATGGCAGAAGCGCATGTTATATAGCGCCTGTATTATGTGAATTACAGAGGAATTTGTTTTGCCACCCGTGTCTCATAACTTACAAAGAGCTTGTGTTTTTATGTGCATTTGTTTTATTCAATTTGGTTTCAATTACTGTAATATAGCCAGTCTTTTTTATTATCTGTTAGAATTTGAAATGTTGTGTGGTGTATCCTCAGCACTGTAGGAGCTCCTCTGAAGCAGGAAGTGATTGCTTATAGCCAAACTAATCTAATGCCTCAGTCGAATGATATAAATCGCTTCCATTTAAATAACATTTTCTACATGAAACCATTATACGCTTTTTTTTTTTTTTTTTTAACCACAGTTATATCAGACTGACTCAGACTCTTTATTTCTGCGCTCTTGACAAATTGTTGCATTGAGCAACAAGGTCTCTACATCTACTACAATGGTAGAGAAGTTCAATGGTGCACTTCTCACATGCTTTGACGTTTTAGAAAATTGCTCCGAAATTTGGCTTTGATGAAGAGCCAATAATGGTTGATTTATTGTCTGTTGGTTTCAGACAGTAACACACATTTGCATGTACAAATGGAGCGCACCTATGTGATCCTGTGAGTGAGTGAGTTTCACCTACAGCTCAAAAGGAGCCCTCACTCTGGTATGCATACAGGATGATCATTTACTCCATTTCCATTCGTTGGGGAAATAACTAAGTGCTACAGAGAGAAAGTATACGTCTGCAAAGGAAATTTAACTGCCAGTCTTCTTTTCAATACCAAGCAATCTTGTGTGAATGCATATACCTTTATTTATTGTCTCAGGTGGCACTGCGTCATTTCAAAAGCAATGCGGTTCAAGGTAACGAGGAAAGGTTATCACAGCAATTGTCTACTGCTGCTGAAGTGCAAAAGATAATATTTTTTTATCGGTTGCTTAAAGCGTCTCTGAGGGCAGCCATGTTGAAAGCATGATTCAAGGACAGACATACTTTCGCAAGCAAGTCTTAACGGAATGGAAACAAAATATATTTTTCAATTTGTTAATTTATATCTAGATGCTTTGTTTTTTTTTTACATACAGTGGAGGGCAAGAATTCAAGGTATTACTTTCACAAGTGCATATGTTGAACTGCTAATATTTTAGGCACTAAATCAACAATTCTCTTTTATGTGGGTAAAAAAAAAAAAGATCTAAAGCAGGTGAACGTCATTGAGTGTTTGGTAGTGTTGTACTGAAGTTCGGCTTCACATAATCTGATTGATTTGATAGGTACTTCTCCTTCTCCCTCTCTCTCCACCGCTGCTCTCTGTCCAGTGCACTGAAGTTTTCAAACCAGTGGAGCAGGAGGAGAGGGACTAAAGCTGGGGGTGCCATCATGTTTTAAGTAAGTACATTCTGAAGTCTGAAATGTTTCTCAGAGGTGTGGGATGAAAGTGCAACTTTGGGCTAAAGGCACTAAGTGAGGATTTTTAAAAGTAGAACTTGACTTACCTATGGAAGGAACCAGCGGAAGGTCGTCCACACGCGCATGAGGACAAAGGGGAGAGCAAAAGAAACGGAGAGGAGAATTAGGATGGATCGTAAGATTGCGCATAAAAAACAGCATGATCTATTGCAGTGTGCTGGTTGATGCAATGAGCCACATATTCAGTCACATGGACATGTGGTTCGGTGAATCCACCTGTTCTCTATTTCTAAAGTGAATGCAGCCAAGTTGGTGGTGAATGGTTAGCTCGAGGCTTGCCATAGTGCACATATTGAGGGGTGGGGCTATCCATTTAACTTTGGCAGTGTGATATTAACATGGGATGCAGAGCAACACGGAAACCTAATGTTCAGTGTGGACAAAACCCAAACTCCCGTTGCTGGGAGAACACACTCTGAGGATATGTGTAATTCTGGTACAGTCTGTGTGCATGATGGTATGTGTGCATCCTCGGTCACATATGATGGGGCGTCAGTCCTGTGAAAAATCGGCTTGGGAAAACAGAGTGAAGCTGAGGTAAGCAAGAGACAGAGGGGGGAATATGCTGAAGGGGGAAGTTTCTATCTCTTGCTGGCTTTGGGTAAAAATCCTGAGCCCCATTGATTGAGCATTGTAATCCAGGTCAGAGCCCTGAACTGGCAGCCACAGAAGCTACCCAAGCAGGGAGCCGGCCAGGTTGAAATTGATCCTGCCGGCTCCTGAATCAAATAGTGTTCAAAGCCTCTGTGCTACGCTGCATGCTGATACAATCTTCTCTTTGACCTCGGTGCAAAGTGAGACAAAGAAAGAAAGAGCGAAAGAGAGGAAGAAAGAAAGAAGGGAAGAAGAATAAAGAAGGAAAGAAAGAAAGAAGGAAAGAACTGAAGGAACAGAAGGAACAGAGAAAGAGAGGAGAGAGAGGGGGAGAGAGGGAGAGAGGGAGGAGTGCAAAGTTCCATAAAACCTCTCTGAGTTTCTGCACTGCTGAGGCCCTGGCATACTCGGCTTCGGAGTGATATGATTTCATGATATTTTTGGAGGTTGTCGAGTGTGGACACTATAAAAAATGTTGTATTTTGTTGTAGTGTAAAGCACAGCAAGCAGTTTTTGTTGTAGTCTAAAGCGGTGCAAGCAGGGGCTCGGTGTACAGGTCTCTACAGACTCCCGGGCCTCCTCTCTGGAGGTGAGTCTGGGAAAAAGTAGCTACAGTGAGCCACAAGATGATATCTTAGACCGATCACACTATTTTGCAGGTTTAAATGGTAAATGGACTGCATTTATATAGCGCTTTTATCCAAAGCGCTTTACAGTGTGCACTTCACATTCACCCATTCACTCACACATTCACACACTGATGGCGGAGGCTGCCATGCAAGGCGCCAACCAGCTCATCAGGAGCAACTCGGGGTTCAGTGTCTTGCCCGCTCTACCTCCTGAGCCATGCCGCCCCGGTTTACCCTGGAAATTATCCAAATGCAATGCACCTTGTAAGAACGTCATTTTAAGGCAGGGTGAGTGTCATGCATGGCTTGTTGAGGATCCCAATAACAATAAGGATATTCTAAAAAAACAGCTGTCAAAGCATGCCTTTGCCTTATATCTGTTAGCCTTATCCAACCATTGAATGGATGAATGAGTGAATGAATGAATAAGCCTAATTTGAATTCTGAGGTCAGTCCATCACTACAATGACTAACAGTGCAGGTTGGGGACTACTGACTAAAATGGGTCTCAGAGTGTTGAGATTTCAAATGATCTACATTGCAATGCAAACTTGAATGATTAAGCCGGACTCTGATCCTCCATCCTCCCACTCAGTGGAAAAATTCTGCTCAGCGGGTTGTCCATCTGACCACAAAAGCCACCAACAGCATGCAACGAGCTCACAAATCATTTATGCAATCTAGACAACCTGCAAAACCCTGTTGAGTACGCCAAGCCTCTGGTCTCCCCAACAGTGGGGAGAGACTGGGGGTTTTTATCTGCTTGTTGCCTTGCAGCTGAAAAAAAAAAAAAAGAAAAAAGTTTTTTACTGAAGAAAACACATTACATCTATTGTGAGCAGCCAGTCCACATCAAACCTCTCTGTGAGGAAAATAAAGGGTGGAGGAGGAGACAAAAAAAAAACATACATGAGAGCAATTTGGTTGCAAGGCAGACTGCCTGTTTCAATCTCACAATATGCTGCCTCCTGCTAAACACAAGCGACCATGGAGCAAATCAGTAGGGCGTGGAACAAGAGCTCATCTGACAGTCTACATTGAATCAATCACTGTTGCTAACCAATTGAGGCTATGGTGTGGGGGTGTAGAGTGAAAGAGACTTTTTCTTTTGGTGGAGCAGCCGGGAGAATTCCTGATGTAAGGGATGTTTACATGGACAATGAGGGGAATCGTGCAACATCTATTTCAAAGACATGTCACTGTCATTTGGCATTGTGCAAGCTGACGTAAATGATGTATGATCATACGCTTATTACCGAACTTTGCGGGGAAGACAGTTATCCCGCTTTCAGACAGATTTTACCTGATCTGCTGCCGTAGCAACACAGAGTAAACAACATCATTCACCCTCGTTGAAATTGTATCAAACTACAAGTGGTGCAGGATGTATTTTAAAAAGCCTGCCGTTATGTCTTTTTAAGAAGCTTTACAATTGGGAGTTGGAGTCATTAATGTATTTATGTACTTCTAGTGGCTTCAATTTAGTGAACTTTAATCCCAAACAGGCAAACGAACAAACATCAGACTAGGTTTAGCTCCTCTCAACCAACTTTAATCCCAAACTACAGAAACACAGAGCATCACTGGCTTGTTTACATCCACCTTGACAGTCCATTAACAGCGCTGAATGTAGCAACACTCCAAATAAAATAAGCTCTTAAATCAGGTCAGAGCGGTCCAATCAGATTGAAATTTTGACCTGACTGAAAGACCTGTGTTATATTTTTGAAAATCCACTGATCAACAGATATTCATGGGGTTATTTAGGGCAAAGTTCACCTGACATGCATTCAAGACCCAGTTCAAGTTCAGGTTATTTACAGCCCTTAATCATGTTACAGTCTGTACAGGCCCATATTTTATTAAAAAAAAATGCTTGTCAAGAGTGTGGGAGGAAATTGGAACAATACACACGGACACCGGGGCCACATGCAAACTGCACACAGGAAGGGCCAGGAAATGAGTGCTCACGTCTGCTCAGGTCATTCCTGCCATGAGGCAACAGTGCAAAACACTCCACCCCGCAGTTTCATCAAATGATTTGGAATTGATAGAGGAAAGCAGCAGGTTAAAGATACGGACCCATTTGAATAAGAAAATGAAAGAAGACGCTGCTGGATAAAAGTAAACCTTTGAACATATATTCACAGAGAAACAAAGACACAGACATTCGCTCACCCACTCACACATACATGACCATTTGGCCTTTGACGCATGGGTGGCAACAGTGCTGTCTGTATTCCTTTCAAGCCTATATTAATTAGTGTTGGCGAGGAAGGAGAGAGTTTTAGCAATAACCTGCTAAAATTCAACGATGAATTTGAAACGTTTACAGTTGTGTTTTTTTATTTTTTTCTCTACTATTGTTGCAGCCATTCTCTGCAGAGCCTCTGGCAAAGCAAATGCCAGATTATTTCCCAGAAATCTCAAATGATGGGAAAGCTTCACTACAGCCTTAGGTGTAACTTTTATGGGTGATTAACCAACTAAAGTATTACTGCATCTCAACAAGCTATAATAACTTGGGTCAGCAGAGTTCTGTGGATCACTGCTATATCAACCAGAGTTATATCTACCAAACGCTGATGTGGCTTATATATACTTAAGTAAAAGTATCAATACCCTAACACACTTTGACATTTCTACTTAGATAAAAATAGAAAAGTACTAGACCTTAAATGTACTTAAAGTATTAAAAGTAAAAATACTTACATTAAGTGCCCACATGAAGCAGAACTTCTTTTTTCTGCTGATAAATACTCAATGTATACTAACGTAAAGTAATAAAGTATTTGTAGTTTGCTACTTTCCACACTTCTTAGAAGAAAGAAAAGGTGAAAATGAGTCCTGGAGGCAGACTTTTAAGCTTATCATGTCTGATTCATTTCTTTGCAATAAGGTGAAATGACAGGTTGATGACAGGTTGTCATAATCATGTCTTTCACATTATTATATGGCTGCAACTGCCTCCTATTTTCACTGATACTGAAAGGGTCAATATGACTTTTGCCATTTTTCTTCTTATCTTCTTAATGGTGAGAAGACAGCAGGATGTTGGAACTGTGATTCTTGTAATGAATTTAAGAGGACGCTATGATTGTATGGTTTCTAAACTGTAATTATTTATCGATAAATGAATGAATAAAATCTGAACTTACTTCTGAACTGCAAATAACACAAATATACATGTATTTCTTCCAATGGCAAACTCTTCCTGTTTCTACAGAGGAGAATCTATTGCCACAAAGGGCGTAGCTTATAGCTTGTGAGCAAATTGTAGAAAAATACATTGACAACAGACTGAAGACTAAATAGCACACAGCAAAAGTCTTAAAAATGAAACTGTTTATCCAAAGGCCTTTGTTCCGGCACAGGAGAAGGTCACTTCTGACGAGGCCATATTCACCATAATGACAAGAGAATAATCCCATCAGGTGTGCAACAGCCATTTTCTTATTGTGTTTATCTGCAGGCTTATCAAGTCTGAAACACTCCACAGTAGGCGCTGTCTCAGAAGAGTCCCTGAGCAACCCCACGTATGACAGAAAATAGAACAGCCTAATTTCACCTTGATGGTTGACAAAATAATACTTTTTTTCTGTCTTTTTTTGTCATTAGACAGTGATAGTAGAGACAGACAGGAAGGTCTGGGAGGAAATGGGGAAGATGGAGTCGAACCCTGGCTGCTGCAGCAAATGTGTGGCACGCACTCTACCAGGTGAGCCACCAGGGCGCCCCAAAAATAACAACTTATTTAAGGAATATGCTCTCATTATATGTAATTATAACAGAATGCTGTGTGGGATTTCAGACACGGCTGGAGTCACTTTGAGATTTAGTTGAAATTATAATTATCATAATAATAATAGTTTTATTATTTCAATGACTAATTAGGAATCACTTTAAACATTTTAATTTCCCATTTTTTGCCCTTATGCTATTAATGTCATCAAGCACGGTGCTAATAATAGCCTGTCTGATGTAAGCAGTGGGACAGAGCTACAATATGGGACTAACCTATATGTCTTATACGATAAATGGGTGCCCCTGGGCTGGAAGCTCAATTATCCCGTTTGTTTTTATAGACTGCAAACAGGGTTTGACTTAAGAGCTGATGATAAGGGAGGCCTGCAACCGGCCTCAGTGCACGTTAGAGAAAAGTGGATGACATAAATAATTCTTTGCCTCGAGACATCTTATGTATAGCAAAATAACAATACACTCGGAAACTAGGTGGCCTGACCAGGATGAACTGGACAGATGATGATGATGATGATGATGATGATGATGAAGTAAAGGCCGATACAGTGTTTATGTATTCTAACTCCTCATGACGAATTATTCTTACTCTGAGTATTTATTTATTTATTTACTGTTTACCTTGAATCTCTATATCATAATCATTTTACATTAGGTGATTAAATGGCTAAATGTTTGGAGAAAACAATCTAATTAACTGAGATCAAAACTGATACATGAATTTTGCCAGTGCTACATTGCTATCTTGGGAAGAAAAAATATGGGGATCTAGTCTATGAATGTAGGGATTTATATAAGGATTATCCACATATCATAATTATGATATTGCTATGTATTTGTGTACTAGACTTGCATCCTAAGCCCTGATGTTTAAGCTGAATATAGACCAAAATAGAGATGCACTCATATTTCCAGTAAAAAATCTGCAATATATAAAACATTGTGTTTATTTTCTGTAGACCAATTTGTGCATTAATGACACTAAGGTTTCAAACAAAAAGAGATTGAAACTTTTGGTCTTGGCTAACAACTGTAGCTGGAGTGTGGAGTTACCAACTACACAAAAAAACCCCCACTGGCCAGAATTGCACATGATGATAGACCTGCCTTGTAAACAATACACAGGGGTTCCCGTACTCACCTGCACATCAAATTCAATGATTTTCAGTGACTTTGAAGATCTTGTTTTGATGAGAGGTATTGACGTTCAGACAGAGAGGTACTGAGAGAGATGAGGCATATTGAGAAATTTTATATTTTTATAAAATAACAAGGACCATTAAGATAACCCATTAATTTTCAAAAAATTTCCAAGGCCCCGTGAGAACCCTGGATTTACTTTTTCTCTTTTTCTCTCCAAATTTCAGAAGCCATAAAAATGTCACATACTGCATTATTGTTTGTAATTTACAAAAATAAATAAATAAATAAATATATGGACATTGAAAATATTTAAACAAGTTGTTAGTATTTTTTTTTTCTGGAGTTGTCCCACGAAAGAAAGAAAGAAAGAAAGAAAGAAAGAAAATGCAAATGAGGCCCGTTCCCCCTCTTTAAATGAAACAGCAGTATTTAATAAACAAACTCATCAGCATATGCCCAAAGTGTGTATATGTATGCCACCCCTATTAATTAAATATTTACCCCCCTCATCAACACACATGAGTGCTTCTCTCTTAATTGCAGTGAACATGAGCATGAAGTCAAGGAGAGGAAAACATATTAGTGGCTGCAAAGTCCACAACTCAAAATTGACAATAAATTCAACAACCAATGCAAAACACTGAGGAAATTCTGTCACCTCACCACTTCCGTCTGCTTCCCTTTCCAGTTTCCGAATGTGCCAAAATCCAAAAAGATGTAATAATGATAATGAAACCAGACTATTTAATAGCAGCCTTTGATTAAAAAGCATGTTTACCCAATGGTGTGACCTGTCCTCTCCCACAGGCACCACACAATCTTATTAGAAGATGTTGATGACAGTATATTACCTGAATAAATCACAATGTCCTCACATGTTTATTGTCTGTGTGAGAGGGGGAGTGGGAGAAGGAAAGAGGAAGAGACACAGTGACAGAGAGAGAGAGAGAGAGAGAGAGAGAGAGAAAGAGAGAGAGAGAGTGGGAGGAATGTACATGAGTGTAATAAATTCATCAGAAGTACTGACTAAACAATTAAAGTGCTTTTGCTAAGCTGCATTGCTTACTTTATGTAACATCATTTTTGCCAGTGGTGAGCACATCCTTCAAAGGTGAGGAAAATGATGCCTGAAGTCGCCCAAGTCCCTTTTCTACAGAGGTTTAAAACACATTCCCTTGCACATCTTTTATTATTATTATTATCATTATTATTGTTATTATTATTTATCATGTATCAGTTGCGTTGCATGGATCATTGAAAAAATACTAAACAGCTCTTTTCTAACACAGATTGTAACTGACTCAGTCCTTGTATTTCTGCTTTAGTATAGTAGAAAATCACAGCCGCCAATTCAAGAAAAATACCTTGTGATAGTTTTTATCTCCATGGGGAAAACAGCACTATTGTAACCTACTACTAGAAATTAGAGGTCTGAATTAATGTCAAAATTGAAAAGGTTCAAGTGTTGGACATTTTAAATGTGCTAATTTTGTTGCTTTTAATAGCACAAACTGCTCAGGTCCAATCAGAGGTCCCCTCTTGGTACAAAGCAGTCTTAATAAGAAAGCTTTTACTATGCCTTTATAATATCCCACATTCATATTTTAGATGAACCCGTGTCAACACACAGTACCATCCTGCTGATGCAGAACCCTCCAACAGTTTTTCTTCTTCTTTATTTTCCCCAACAGGTTAGAGATATGCTCGACATATAGTTCTATGGAAGTAGAAGTGCATACCTCTGTCAAATTCTTACATTGCATATAATGAGTGGCATTACAAGTGTATTATTTTGAGCAAGGGTGGTTGAATTTCAGCATACAGCCGAAAGTCTTAGGCTCTCACCATCTGCAGTCTTGTTTAACTTTCGAATAGCTGATTTTAAAGACAAAATGCAACACATTTGTTTAGTTAAGACATATTTCAATGTGCCGCACACTTAACTGACTGGGCAAGTGTGTCTACATCAGTCTTATTATGTAACATATCGAGATACGTTATCAAAAACCGAGCAACAGTAGAGGGGATTTGGGCTGTATGTACTGCATGGTTATTTAGGGACTGTTGTAGATATTTTTGGCAATATTATTTGTTGCTCCAAATCCATCTCATACAGCAAGCTGTTGAAGCTGTCATGAAATCCAGAGCAGTCTGCGCGGCTCTCCCAATCAAGTACTGAAAAACTGCTAACTCATTTGCACACAGTATTTTACAGCTAATCAAACTCCAGCTTCAGTCTAACCAGCCCTGATTACAGTGATATTTCTACAATGGGAATCTCAACAACACCAACAAGTCTGCCATCTCATACAATACCATGACAACCAGAAGAGAAGAGAAGAGAAAACAAGAGAAGGCATGACATGACATGACATCACATGACATAACATGACATGACATGACATGACATGGGATGATGGAGTTCAAATAGTGGGATGTGAATGCTAGATTATATATCAATATTAGAGTGACCATTACTTAAACATATCTTCACCCCAGTTTGATTGTCTACAAGTTTCATATCCCCCTTTTCAGTGCAGAAGTTGTTGTCTTCATGTCGTTGTATCTGTTTGAAATTCTATCCATGCTGCAAATTTCTTTGCAAAGGTGCAGAGCAATGGCTTTTCTCACTCCCTCTACAATAAAGGTGCATCAGCTATCGAGCCTGCCTCTGTGTATTTTTAATTAAAGACAAGTGCTAAGATACAGTGATACAGATCGCTAAATATACTAAATGGTTTGTGCTAAAGTGTCTGTACAAATATGAGGAAAGCAACTACAGACAGAATAGGTTGAGTGTGATGCTGCAATACACAGATTGGTGTCCTCTCTCCCTGGTATATGTTGAGATATGGATCACACTTCTTGTGAGCTTTGGTATGATGTAATACCCATGGTAATAGAGACAAACCCTGGACACTGGGTGGGTGCACCTGACGCCTCTGAACATAAGTAGGCAAGACAGAGCTGTGCTGCACTCTAAGAAGGGGATGTGACACTGAACATTTTAAGGTTAGAGACAAAGTAAGCAAAGAACCTGTAACAAAATGATAGCAAGGTTTCTAAAGTTGGAAGTTGTCGTACAGCATGCAGTATTTGCTGTGATCAAAGATCCAATATTAGGGGACCAGAGATGGTCATTGTGCGGTCAGTTAAAATAGTTACTTTGACTAATCAGGAATGAGGTATGGTGTTGTGAGCAATGTTGTACTTCTCTCTTGATCTCAAAGTGCCACGACTCGGTCACAGCCTTTGAAATGTTTTAATATTCAATATCAATCAGTGTGCCTCGTTAAAATCCTTAGCTCAATATATCATTACCTCCACCAAGCAGGGAAGGCAAGGTTTTGTTATGTTATTAGATTCTGTCTGTTTGTCTTTCTGGCAGTTAAAAGTTTGCTTATATTTAATAATCTGTATAATTAGCAATCAAAAAGTAGCTAATGCATTCATTGTATTGCCCAAGCTCAATGACAGCTCTCAGTGACATTGCCTGTTCACATAATGCATCATGGGTACCTGTGTCGAGTCCAGTCGGCATATGAGTATGCAGGCTTCAATTAACCAAAGATTACATTATGTGATTTCACTGAGTGGCACAACTTCAGCCAGTAATCAGAAGTCATCAGTGAAATCACCTGGCAGAGACTTTGGTTGCGAATCAAAACCTGCATACTTTTGGCCGTCCATATGGATGCAAAGGTTCAGTGAGGAGGAGACAAGTGTGCATCCCTCTATAGGCTGCAAAAGTAGTCATCTTTTCTGTGAGAGTCAGGAAGAACTCCTGACTGAGGGTTTGATGAACATAGCTGATGTGGGCTACAGACAAACACCCCATGATCTAAGAATGTCATGGGCGTAGTCTAGTGAGTGACACCAAAGCAAAGTAGACATTAGTATGTATAAGAAAGGTAAAGGGAGGGACCTATGTAATCATTTCACCCTGCAGGCACCAGGAGTAAATCTCAGGGGGAAACTCAGTGAACTAGTGCATTGTTTCCTGATTTATTCATTGGGGTGAAAACATATGGATACCAAAACCATGATATTCTCCAAAAAATGATTCAAGAGTGTCCGCCCATTTGTTGTCACCATCCATAAAACTGCAGATGACTACCAATGAGCTAAAAACAAAAAAACGGTATTATATAGAGCTGCAACGTATCAATAATTCTGAATGCACTGCCAAATGTTTGAGTGAAGTATTTGTTTACAGCAGCTCATGTCTGAATATAAACAGGTTTTCTATGTATATCTTGACATTTTAAGAACGTACACACATTTAGCCAACGCTGAAACGCAGCCATTCTGGCATTAACGGTATTGTCATTAAGTAGCATACAGCCTACAGGAGTGAATTATGAATATAAAGCAGCACTTACGTCAAAAGAAACAGCTACTCAAGGACAGTGGATAATAGTCTGTATCATAGTCAAAGTTGATATCAGGTGGGGCAAACTATTTATCTGCACTTTCACTGACAAATCACCAGATTTGTGGCAGCACTAGGGATAGCCATTATTCTTCTCTCATTCTCCAGTTAACATGATGTATTGCAGAGGTAAGGGCCAATAACTGAGCCCTGTGTGCTTCATTAACAAGAATGAAACATAGATTTTTATCTTATTTCTCCAAGTGAAGTAAAGTGAAAATGGCACTTCTGGAATCAGGAGAGTTTCTAATTACATATGCACTTCAAAGGAACGATTCACTCCAAAATTCAGTCAGTATCTACTCAACCTAGGGGCAGGGAAATATATCGATATTACATCAATACCAAGATATCAGACAAGATATCGTCTGAGATTTTGGATTTCATAATGGCTGCATTACAGTAAAGGGATGCAATTTTCTGGACTTACAGATACAATACAATATCTTAAGACATTCATAATGTGAACACCAACCGCCATCCCTACAATATTATATTATGCATCGATATCGAGATATTTGGTCACAGATATTGTGATTTGATTGTGTCCATATCGCCCAGCCCTAACTCACCCCAACTGAAACTCCACAAAAAATTATAGGACCATCAAATACACAAGTTACAAAATTAGCCCCCGCTGTTTCTTCTCAGCATTTTTGGAAACTATTGAAGTTAAGTTTTTTTTTTTTTGCAGTTCTGAAAAAGCATAAAATGACCATCAAATTTCATCTGATAGCTTGTGCAGCACAGTCCAGGAATTCTGTAGCCAAATGACTATACTGTGTCCAAAAGTTCAATACTTACCTCATCATCTCTTTTGTCTTCCTCACTGACAATGCTTTGTTGTACAATGCGCCAACAGACATAGGCCTTATTGCATATGTACCCTATGCTAGCAAGCTGAGACTTCTGTCTGGGATACACACATGACCAGAGCGTTTTCAGTGAGGAAAATATGGGCAATAATGAGGTAAATATTGCACTTTTGGACCCAGAGTGAGACTCATTCTATGCTTTTTCAGAGCGGTAGAAGATGGCCCTGTTATCATTAATAGTTTGGGAGAAAGGGGAGATGGACTGTGTGGCTAAGTCCCTGTGTGTATGAACTTCAATTGAGTTTTGACTGACATGGGGGTGAGTACATAATGGCTCGATTTTCATTTTGAGGTGAAGTGTTCCTTCCAAACCTTATGCAGTGGCCTTATAATGTGGCTTTTTTCATAAAAAGCTCTGTATAGAGATATTTGGAAGTTAGAGTGGATAGGGATGTAAGCTCTTGCTCTGATTAACTTAATGACACTTGTAGGTATAGTCTACGGACTATTCAGACTGTTCCATATAGGTATAATTCACCTTGTATATCTTGAGTGCCAAAAATGCTTTCATCCTGACAGCAAGGACTTCTCTAAAACTCAGATTCTGTACATAATTGAGTTGGCATATGTTGCAATTACTGATGACGTCTGTCGTCTGGAATAGTTGCTAAATGGAAGAACTTAAGGTTATTCCTTCAGAATGTAAGCCGGTGTTTTTGTAACATGTTTGACTAGTCAAGACCAAAAGCATAAGTTATGTGTTGATTCCTAATTTTGTCATCAACGTAAAAATGACCAAATTACCATCGTCATTATTCGCATAATTGATTTTAACATTTTTACTGATCAATTCAAGGCATGAATGAGTCTCATGCTAAGCTATTTCACACACCTATTAACCCAATATTATCCAGATTGCTGTATAATACAATGGACAATGGATCTGTGCATCACCCTCATCAGGAGGATCAGTGTGCTCTTCCTACATCTGTCTGGTGAACCCACGCTGCCACAGAGGTTCTGCTATTGACTGTAACACATTCCACCCCCCCTAAAGTAGAGCATCTCCCCAGTGCCAAGCCATGTGAACATGAAATGTTCTGCATGCCTCCAATATGCCCGTGTTTTCTCTCGTCATCTGCTGTAAAAATAATATTCATTTTGGTAATGAAATGTCTTTTGAGGCATATGCATGAAAAGCAAATGGATATAAACAGATGGTACTGGTGATCGTGTTAACTAGCAAAAATGTTTACTTCGCATTCGAGTGTGATGCAAACCAACAATCTGAAAATCAGAATTTATAAATATTTACAAATGCAGTGATTTGTAAAAATAAAATAAAATAAAATAAATATTCCCACGGAAATGAGGTGCTATAGATGGTATCATCAGAAATACACAGTGATGATTATAGAAGAAGGATAGACAAGATGTCCTTTTGAGTAAATAAAGATAAAAGGTGAGTGCAGGAATGATTAAGACTAAGGACTAAGAAGGACTAAGGAGAGATTCTGGGGAGGAAAAATGAAAATATACAATGAAGCTCAAAAGAAACCTAAGGGGCTAAGAATGTTAAATCCAGACTGGCACTCAAAGCAGCATTAACTGAGACAGACTGATATTTGAGATTATTTAAGGTGCCTTGATTGGACACCACACAAAACAGTCAGAGTTGTAGCATATTACAATGGGTTTAAAGACAGCATGTAGTGTTCACTGAACCATGGAACTATGTATCATTAAAACAAAATTCAAGGCTCGTTCACATGGGCCATGGAGAACCAGAGGGAAGAAAATGATTAGCAGATGTTCTGTTGGCTCAGGGGAACTACATGGGTCTCAACTCAATGGCTCAATGTTAAGATACACTTCAAAGTTACAATGAGCATAATCCCATATGTGAAAAACCTATTCCTGAACCATAACAACACATATATTTTTGTGAGTGACTACCCCCCATTAACTCCTTAAGAATCATATCCTCATATGACATCGCAAAGAGCTCTGTTAGGGGCCGATCAGACAGGACGTGTTAAAACGCAAGGCGCGATGCACTGCCTTTTCTTCAAAAGATGCTGCAGGCATCTCATAGAAAAAGAAAAAAAGAAAAAAAAAAAAACAGTGGCATGTGTTTTTCCTTACAGAGGTTGTTGCCAGGCAACACACAGCTATCCAACTCCGAGCCAACAGAAACGTTGTCGAACTTAACTTATGTTTCAGTAAAACAAACAAAATGGATCAGTGAAAAGTGCTTCCTTTGGCTTTCTTAGAAAGCGTGAGATTTCCAAAACCATCAAAGAGGCGGAAACAAACAATTAGGGTGTATGATAATATTCAGCAGAGAAAAGGGAAAGGGCGAGGGAAATTCAAAATGTATTTTCAGATGGAGCGGACACAGTTTGACCTTCTCTCCCAGGTTGGACCAGCTATCATGAAAGTGACTGCAAATTACCGTGAATCACCACCTCAACAACTGAGCATCTGTTTGGGGCAACTTTTACATGTAGGTCTATTATCACTGATCTAGTCCTCTGCTGCAACGGCAGCTAATTAGAGCAAGATTATCCTAATTTATCTTTATCTGTCATGTCCTTCTCAGGTCATTAATTGGACTCCCATTTATTTCTTCATAAATGTTAACACACAAATATGTCCATAAAGTATGCCTATGTTCATCCTGAATATGCGTTTGTGGTGAGGTTGTTTTATTTATATTTCATTTCAACCTCACCCAAATGTTAGGTCATCTAATAAAGAAAGGAAAAAGGAAAGAAAGCAATGCTAGAGATCAATAAACAGCGTAGCAGCCCAGTTTAAGGCCTCAGATAGATAGATAGATAGATAGACTGATAGAAAAAACGACAGTGACGTCAAACTTTTCTCTGTTCAGAGTTGAACAAATTCCAACTTTGGAAATTCAGAGTGTTTCTGTTAAAACGCAAGGAACTCCAGGTGTCTAAAATGCAAGGCACCCAGAGCACATAATGCAGCACGCAAAATGCTTTCCTGCAGAAAACAACTGAAAAAATGTTTTCTCTAAGCGGAGAAAACGCATCCTGTGTTAGGCTACTCCATGGTAACAACTATGAAGATATATTTTCTTCAGGGCGACTCTGGGGAACAAATATATCTCAGCTGGCTCACCATGCTGTCCTGTGTCCTAGTGCTTACTTGCTCTCTGCCCTTCGAGTTTAAATAAGCTATTAATTTTTGATATTCTGTGACCTACTTGAAACTGAAACCAAATACAAAAGGCCTACTTTTCCAGCTATGGGCACTGAACCTTGGATCTCTGCATGAATCCCAGATCTCTGCATGCATGACTGGTCAGACTGACCCTGACCAATCAGCTGAGTGACTTATACTAGCGACTGGTTTCAGCTAAAATTAAGTTGCTGTTGAATGACTGCTGATTGACTTAATACAGCACAACCATGCAAATGGTGATGATGGTCATTATGATAATTCAATCTTTACAAGCTGAGAAGGCCACGACACCTCTTCAGGCAAGCGGGATTAATAAAAACAATTAAAAGCCCACACTTCATGTGCCACAAAGAAAGAGCAGATATCCACAG
Organism: Holocentrus rufus; assembly: GCA_900302615.1. Taxonomy (NCBI): domain Eukaryota; kingdom Metazoa; phylum Chordata; class Actinopteri; order Holocentriformes; family Holocentridae; genus Holocentrus; species Holocentrus rufus. The sequence goes on from OMLF01046751.1 coordinate 33,269, forward strand.
GACAGCAAGCACCATAGGCGTGACTTCCCTCCTCATTATCTGCATGGAGTTTATGGAAACATGGCAGTACTGGAAATGATCTGACAGCACTGACAAAAATGAACTATGATTATATATCTCCTTCAAGAATGCAAGCTGTTTGAGTTACTCGGGGGAAGAGGACATTATACAACATAAAGTTTTTTGTTTTTGTTTTTTTTAAATGGGAAACATTTAAAACAAAAAAAATAATTGAGAAATGTGCTGTATCTAAACTGAGAATGGTCATTGTGATTGAAAATGCATGCCTTTTTTTTTTTTTTACAATACTTGGGAACTGTTCATGGTTAGCATTGGGTCAGCATCCTCAAAATCCAGTCACCTCTTCCTTTCCTGACCCTTAACATCGGATCAAAACTATTTGAGTTATGCTGTACACAGACACACACACGCACACACACAGTTGGACCTATAACAATACCCCTGCTGCGGAGGAGACTAGCTAGCAAGCTAACTAGTTAGTATGATAATTGCTACCTCCATAAAGGTAGGAAATTGTTGCTTTCATTCTCCTTTTCCTCCACCATTCAAAACTATCTCTGATTTTAATATGTCTCATTTTATCTATAATTTTTCTTCAGTCAGCACTAGGATAGTGTTTTGTTTTGTTCTCTCTTTCCCCAGCTGCAGTGTTGACTGAGTGAAAATGTAACAAAACTGATTAGTTGAAGTGAGGCTTAGATTTAGTCTGGTGGAAAAAGAAGTTTCTAGGCATTAGAGTAAGGCCTATAGTTACCTTTGGCAA
>OMLF01046755.1:0-25557 GCA_900302615.1 Holocentrus rufus
AGGGGTACTGGAAAGTGCTCCAACCGGGGACTCCATTGTTCTGCTGGGGGACTTCAATGCTCACGTGGGTAGCGACAGTGATACCTGGAGGGGTGTGATTGGGAGGAACGGCCTCCCCGATCTGAACCCGAGTGGTGTTCTGTTATTGGACTTCTGTGCTAGTCACAGTTTGTCCATAACGAACACCATGTTCAGGCATAAGGATGTCCATCAGTGCACGTGGCACCAGGACACCCTAGGCCGGAGGTCAGTGATCGACTTTGTAGTTGTATCATCTGACCTTCGGCCGTATGTCTTGGAGACTCGGGTAAAGAGAGGGGCTGAGCTGTCAACTGATCACCACCTGGTGGTGAGTTGGATCAGCTGGCGGAGGAGGAAGCTGGACAGACTCGGCAGACCCAAACGTATTGGAGGGGCTGTTGGGAACGTCTGGCGGAACCCTCTGTCAGGGAGGTCTTCAACTCCCACCTCCGGGAGAGCTTCGACCTTCGATTTATATTCCTATGATCCAAATACATCGATCTGTGCTCAGCAAGTTGACCTTCCTGACGACATATATTGATCTGACATCATTTTCAAAGGTAATCAATCGATTGTATCGATACAAGGCAATAACGCATTGGATTTAAGCATGGCAGACTTTATATGGATGTGTTTTTTTAGCACTTTTAATGATAAAGACGTTAAACGTTACTCGGTTCAGTCTGCATGTCTGTGATGTCATCGCCACGCGCCAGCAGACAACAAAACTCAACTTAAAATTTTAGACCTGTATTTATCATGCCTACAAAATGTCTGCAAAATGTCAGTGTCAATGTTAAGTTTTAAGTTGTAAGTTTACAGCTGAAAACTGTGTTAGCCTGCAGACATTTTGTCAGTTTTAACTGTCTTAACTCCGATCCTGAAAGAGTGACCTGAGAAGTGATCAGAGGAAAAGCCAGACTTATTGAGGATGCGGTAAAAATGACAGAGGAACCAGTGCCTGTTCGCTACATCGCCTGATTCTGTTGTGAATAGTGGTTCTGCTGAGGAGGCATGCTGGGAAAGACGGTTGGAGATGTGAGTTACTAACGGCTCATATGGGCTGATGGGGGAACGAAGTCGATAAAGGAGTACTTGGGTAGTTTGGCTGAGTTGGTTTGTCTTGCTGTGTTTGATGGTGTAAATGAGGGTATCACGGTCCTGAATTCCCTTACAAGAAACAACAGGAATCTAGGAAACTTCACCTGCACTGTCCAGTATCCAGCTATTTATTTCACAATCACACTGGTTGAATTTTTGGCTAAAAAGTTACTGAATCGATTTCAAGTAACTGAATCATTTCGGATCGTATCGTTCTAAATGAACCAGTATCGTCCTTGAATTGTATCGGCAACCACATGGTACCAATCAAATCGTTCAAGACAATGTGTTATGTATTCTGTTCCTAAATTTGATCATTTTCATGTCAAAAATGATTAGGTTCTTCATAATTTATTCTTGTCCAGGAGAAAAATCCTCTGAAGCGGCATTTAGACCATCATGGGACACTAAAACTTCCCAGTGAGAGCCAGACTAATAAAAGTTTCAGGGGGTCAGCGGCTCCTTAAGGCAGGTGCAGGTTTCTCTGCAGCTTTTATTGACTGTTCCTCACACCATGCTGGAAGGATTTCTCAGTTCAAGACATCTGATAGATTATTTACAAATTTGCTCATGAATGCCTGCATGTCTTAGACTATGTCTTCTGAGACATATGACAAAATAAAACATTATCATGCACATATGGACTTCTTGAGTGCATTTTTTACAGTTGCACTCTTTGAATATAGAACAAAGGATGTACTGCTTAGTCTTAGATAGCCAAAATGATACTGGGCGATAAGAGAGCTAAAGCATAGGCCTTACTGTACACTGAGATCATGTCTAGTGCTCAGTGGGAATGCTTATTTTGGTTACTGGATGTCGTCAGTTTCTTGTACAATGCATTACGGTTTCATTACTTTATTCCTGGTCGGTTCTCATCAATTAAACATTCTTCACTATCTCTGTGAAGCTTCCCATTGAGCTCTGTGGGAGCTTTAATGAAACGTGTATCCGAATAATGGTGAGCGCATTTGTGTGTGTGCGTGTGTGTGTGTGCACGCGCGCGTGCGGTGCCCTCTCTCTGCTTAATAGAAGGGTTTGACATTTACCATGGTAAACACATTCATCAGCAGAGACAGATGATTATCTGTTTAATTTCTGGAGCCTTGCAAGACATCACAGGTTTTGTTGTCCTGGTCGTCAGGGTGCAGCTGGAAGGAAACAGCAGCAGTTTGTCGCAAAAGGGGGCGAGGCATCTGTGAGGTTTCCTCCCTCTTGTTTGGGCAAAGTAAAGGGAGAAATACTTCAAACTAGAGAGTAAATTAAAGCAGTATTTTGGAGAAATGCATATGGGCAAAGGCTTGACTGATAAGAATTTTTGATTGGTTTCTAGGTGCCAATAATTGATATTTAAGCCATTATTCACTATCTTTAATGTGACTATTTTCATTCCCATAAATTTAAAAAATTACAATGAGTCTGATTCCACTGTTTAATCTTTTTTCTTTTTGTCTTATATATACATTATTGGGTTCAACAGACAGACCGATATCTATATATTTGGATTGAATAATAAAAGCCTCCGAAGCAGCTTTTAGACCATCATGGGACACGAAAACTCTCCACTGAAAGCCGTGCTAATGAAATTGTTTCAGACGGCTTCACAGCTAATTAAAACAGAGCGAGGCAGGTTTTCACTGCAGGTTTTACAGACGGTTGGGTAAAATCCTCCCACCAGACAGGAAGGAGTTCTCTGGTCACATAAGAAAAATAATAACAAAGAAAAAAACATATTGACTAGCTGTGGCCAGAAGGGAACCTTCACTGACTGGTCCATATTTAATTTGAATAAAATGCAAATATCAGCCCCATATATCACTAGCGTGGAATCCCTCTTTCATTAATCTATTCTCTTTTGTCTGCTTTTGCTTTATTCTCTCCATTTATATCCCTTATTGTTTTTCTTGCACTTTTCAAATAACCCCTCTTTTCTGTCACTTTTTAATCCTGCAATTTTGGACACTTTGATGCTTGGAACATCTATGGAACGGACTGAATAGCCACTCAATATACAACATCAGAAGGTCGCCAGAGTGCTGTAATTCATGCTGCTGCCAAATGATTTTTGCCCATGAAAGAATCTTTTTTGATGCAGATATGTACTTGTATGCAATTTGTGCTTTACAGAAGAGGAAATCCAGTAGACTCTCACAGCTCCGTTGGCTTTTTGTCTTCCAGTTTAGTAATGAATGTGAAAGCAGGTCCCTCTTTGGCTCCACTAATCAGCCTGTAATCCCGGTGCTGTGGATATGAACAGGCGTGCTCCATGCAACTCAATCATTTTCTCATCAGGACTCTCTCTGTCTCTTTCTTCATCTCCGCCTGAGAAAGTGTTTCTGCTGTTTTGCTGTGATTGGGGCCATTGTTCTGACTGACTTGCAGAGCCAGCCTGTTGGACATGTTTACATGGATTCCGGCTTATAGTCTGCTGGCTAATGCAGCACCTTTGTTCTCTTAATTGCTTGCTGTTACAGCCACAGGCTAAAAGGAATGAATAATTCCACAGCTCCAGAATACTAAAACGGCGAGGTGATGTACTACTTCTTCACACTGAATATGAATGTGCATTTGGCTGTTGTCCTGTGAACACCTCTTAACTCCTTAACTCCTAATTTTTTATGGATTTTAACGTTGCTACATATATCATTTCAATTTTAATAAATCATTCATTTGTCCATGAGACATTAATATAATTACTACAAACCAAAGACTACAGCTGAGATGACTGGCAGCCCCTCCTGCTCTCTACACATTGTGTGCCACTGGGTTGTATTCTGCGGGACTTCTGCAGCGCTCTGTCACTGAAGGAGATTGGTATTAGATTTATTGGAATGTCTTCAGAGGGCAGCATTGCATGGTATAGGGTTTAGATTAGGGTTAGGGTTAGAGTTAACGTTAGGGGATGCTACCCTCTGAACACATTACATTAAGTATCATACCAGCCTGCGTCACAGAACAGAGGGATGTTGCTTTCCAGGACAAAACAGGAAGAGGGCGCTGTTCTTCCACAACAAACTGAGCTAAAGCTGTTCTTGCCATGGCATTCCACCATCTGCCATTGCAGTTTCTTGCAGTGGCAGATGGTAGAATGGGTGAAACTCCAGTGGAAGAATCACCTCCAACATGTTTATCCTCCTTGGTAAAGACCATGATGCCACAGTGAAGGAGGGGGAACAGGAATCAAAAGGGATCATGGGAATCTTAATTTTGAGGAACATTGGCAATGACTACTACTGAAGTAATAAAGGCTACCAGTCACACTGATCTTATTTCATGGTGGCATATTTGACAAGATGCATCAATATTTTAAAATACTACACATAGGTTTATTGATTGACAGGAAACACCAACTTAAATCTTGAGGTTCTTTCTGTCTCCAAATGTCAGATTTCATTCAGCAGACTGTCACTAGGCAGCTCCAGCTCAAATCTGTGTGCTACTCACCTTTGTGGCAGACTAGATAAAAGCGTCTTAATAGTCACTCTCTATCTGTTACCTTCTCAAACACGGAGATCAATAGTGGTGGTGGAGGTGTGTGGGGGTGGACAGCGCTCGGTGTTAGTAATGAAGGGAGGCCTGCCTGTCATGTGTAGGAAACTCCACGGAGCACTGCCTACTGGGCGATCTGGCTCCCATGGCAGGTTGGAGGAGGAGGAGAAGGCAGTGGTGTTGAGTGGTGAGCCGACAATGGATGAGGCGGAGTTGTCAATAAAGAGAAGCTCTTTATCTGTCCGTTAAAACTCCATTCATTTCATTACTGTCAGGCTCATCTCGTAAAAGATGTCCAGGTTGTGTTCCCTGGACACTTAAAGCATGAGGCAAAGATATAGAGCAGTCAGGCTGGGGCAGAATGAGGTAGGATGGGACGGTGGAGGGGTAAGGGTGTGGGGGAGTATGACCAAGTGAGCAAAGACTAGGGATGGGAGTCCAGAACCGATTCTAGTTGAGAACTGGTTGTCTGATCCACTGGAATTGTATGCCTCCGAACTTATCAATTCATTTTATCTATGCCAGCATGTTTTTTCTGACAGTGTACAAATGTTATGAGACAGACATGGTGGTCACACACTGAGATCATGTGTAGTTTGGTACTGACTTGTACTTTCTGCACTGTGTTCAGACTAAGAGATAATAAAACAGTTGCATTGATGCTGAAAACCAGTATAGGCCTACTCTTTTTCCACCAGAAAATTTATCAGGAATCAATAAGGGAATCAATGATAAATCAGACCAGTAAGCAGAATCAATGATGGCATTTGTATTGACTAAATCTTCTCAATTCCCATCCCTAGCAAAGATGGAATTTGAAAGATGCAGAAGCAATATGCCAAGTTCAGGTCAACCACCAAATGTTGTGATATGGGGGAAAAATACTATTAAAGGAGCTTTAGAAAATGTTGAACTGATACCAGAAAGGTGTTTGGATCCCGTTTTCACAAAAAGATGTTGGAATCAGCTATGGGTGACCACTAACAACGTCTCAACTTTAATTTTTTAATTCATTCATTCAAACCTTTCAAATCATTGAGGTTGCCCTCATTTGCAATGATGTTGAGATACAGATAATTATGCAGGTTAAAAAAAATAATTAAATAAAAAAATACATAATTGCACAATGTAAACAATTGCACACTGAGGTGAAGTGGTTTGAGATCATTGTCTTGAATTATCCAGGGTTAGAGAGAGCGTTGATTTTCCAAGTTCAGAATAAACCCGCAGGACTTGAAGCATAAGACAGTTAGCAGAGCGAGTTTGGTAGGGTCCTGTGGTCCAGTCCAGCATAGATATTATATGAATGTGGTGAATGTTCAATAAGGGATTCATGGATGAAAAGATGTGTTTATCAGTGTGTGTTTATCATGCCAATGAGGACCAAGCAACATTGTTATACAGACTGCAATGGTGAGTGTCATAAGGGTTTTCAGTAATGAATGTGAGGGCAGATTGATTAATTGAGTCTAGGTGTTCAGAGTGGAAGCAGCAGCATGTCTATAGGTTATATAATGATAATCTATGACTGATATCAGACTGATGGCAACATATTTACACAGGTTTCAGCACCAGTGCTAAATCAATATGAACTCAATATGCAAGTAAAGGACAGTCGGATACAAGTTGCAGCAATAAACAGACCAATGCAGTCGATCAAGTAATTTGTCAGTCATTATTATCCCGCTAAGGGAGGGTCCAAATATTTTTTTGTAGTTTTTGTTGGTATAATGGAGTGATAAGATCAAACGATAGTAACAGAGCATCTATTTTGAAGCCCTTTCTATAGCTATAAGATAAAAAAAAATCACATTTGGGGACGTTCAGGATCTACATTTATTTCAGATTCAGAAAGTTTTATTGATCCCCGCAGGGAAATTGCTCATTTATTTGTCAGATTTGACCTGCTGACCTCAGAAACATAGGAGGTATCAGCATGTTTTGTATTTTTGATGGTAAATGATATTAGACAGAGGGATTTGGCTGCAGCTTTGGGTTTGTCCACACAATGATATTTAGTTAACTACAAGTCAACAACTGATTGCCAAGAAACTTCCCTTTTCTACAGACTTGTTCCAATGTTGACTCCACTGTCTTTCTTACAAAGCCTTCCAGGATTTCACTGCATTCCCCTTGAGAGGGCTGTAGGCTGGCTGGATTCATGATAAAGGATAGATTCGGGAGGGCAGCTCTGTGCCCACCTACTCCCCGGGGTACACAATTACAGTCACGAGGAAAGAGCAAATTTGCTTAATCAAACATACTGTATTTCTGGCTGAAACAGGATGTTGGAGCGAAGATGTAATACAAGAAGGGACTGCTCAAAAGTGTGAACAGTCCCTTCCTGCTATGCAGTGGCGCAGTGCTTTTGCATAGTCTTGAGCTGTTAGAAATGTTAGATTCTCCAAAAGGAGTCACTTCAGGAAACAAAAACAGGGGTTTCACCACTGTGCCAAATTGATATTCTTCCACTTTAAAGCTTGTGAAGCTACAGGTTTTATATGATGGAAGGGATGATGAATTGTTTAAAAATCTCTGATTATTGGTTATTATTATTATTGGTTAGAATTTTTATGCATCCCTACTAGTGCACCTTAAAATACAGGAATTCTTTTTTTTCTTCTTCTTCTTTTTTTTGTATTCATTGATGTGTACTTTATGATATGGAGTAAGGACAAGTAGCCATCAAGGTGAAGATCTCAATTTTCCTTTCATTGTGACTTTAAAGGCTCTACATACAAACCATTCCACAGCACATTTGTCTATATACTGTTCCACTTTGTGATATGTGAAGCTATTGAGCTGTTTGAACAGGCTTGCTGGAATATATTAACTTCTTATCAAAAACAGAAAAACGTCTTTGTTGATGAGTCCAGATGCACAGTTTGATTAAATTAAATTTGGTTGATTAAGTTTGTTTGGAAAGAAAAACCCATTCTGATGAGAAAAAGACTCACCCATGGGACTCGGAAAGGAGCAAGGAGTTTCATGGGTGGCTGTTGAGATTTGTATAAAGAATTTTTAGGGCTCAACTGAATCAGCATTAATAGTTTTAATTTTTAATTTTAGAACCCTGTTGTGCCACTTATTTTTTATCAAAATCACCTCAGCCTTCATAAGAACGTAGGAGTTGATGTTGCTGTCCTGTGTATTTGCAAGTTACTTTGCTCTGTTGTTTTCCATTATTTCTGCCCGCGAAGATCATTGTGGTGTATAATTCAAAGCTGCATTACCTTCTGTTGCTCATAAGATTGCATTCGACACCATTAAAACTCCCATCAAACACCCTGCTGGCAGAGATCCTTGTCAATATGATTCTATAAGTTAGCAACACAAACTGAGCTCTATCAACTTTTTGGAACCAACATCTGGCTTTTGTTTTTAATGTAATAACTTTGACAACAGGCAGCGAGTTCCCTAAAGAGCACTGATTCACTTAGTCAGTACATTCAGCAGAAACAAGACAATTTGCACTAGAAGACCAAACTGTTTATGTGAAAGATAGGTACCATCCAAAAAACCATTTTCCAGGTCATGAGTTCATTTCAGTGACATTTACCCTTGATTATAATGATAATACTATGCAAGGGGACGCAGCATATAGGTAATGTAAAACAGAAGTGTAACCAGGGAAATGAGCCAAAAAGTGAAAAATACTGCCAAAACAGCAGGTAATTGTTTTGCGTTTAATAAGTAAAAGCAAAGAACACTATCGATCATGGAATTGCTGTCTGTGGCTAAACCTTGATAAAGTGGAGTAACGAATGACTGCAGGTGTTCCCTTTTTGGTAATTAATAGTCTTATAATTGGACAAATTAATGAGCTGGTGGATGAAATATGAGAGCAGACATCTGAGGAAAGCAGTTGTCTCTCAGGAAGAGACCAATCTGAACTTGTGTAATGAACAAAAACTTAACTAAATAATTTGCTCGCTCCCTCCATCTGCTTCTATTCCTCTTGTTTTGCTCTCTGGGAATGAGCAGCCCAAGTCACTGCAGTCACTCTCAGTTTACTGCACAAACAATAACAGCTGATCGAGATTTCTCATTGTGGAGATAAATAGAACCAGTGTAATCCCATTCAGTTGTTTGATAAGAGTCTAATTCATATCTTGTCGCTTTCGTTTCACAGGTTCTTCTTAATCTCTGGGTCCGCTGATGCAGCCATGGGCAGATCGCTGGATCTCTGAGAGCGACTTTCCTCACCCTCCTCTTCCTCCTCTTCCCTTTCCTCCTCCTCTTCTTCCCTTGCCCTGCACAATTGGAAGTGGAGCCTCATAAACCCTGCCTGGCCTGCAGTCCAATCAAAGCCAGTAGCCACCCACCAACCTGTGGTACCTTGGAGCCCTACCCCGTGTGTCTTCTTAAAACCATGACAGGCTTTGTTTCTTGGATGCCTGGCCGGGTGAGTCGGCCACTCCCAGTGCTGCTGCTGTATATTTCCTCTCTGCTGCTGATGGAGGGTTGGTGCTATGCTGCCCCCTCAGGGCCCGAGTCAGACTCCTGCTCCACACTGGTCCAGAGCCGCTTCTTCGGCTTCTTCCTGTCGTCGTCAGTGTTCCCCACGGTGCCTTGCTCCTGGACCCTGCAGAACCCCGACCCGCGGCGCTACACTATCTTCATCAAGGTAACCAAGCCCACTGAGGACTGCGTGCCATTGCAGCTCCGCACCTTCCAGTTCGACTCCTTCCTAGAAACCACGCGCACCTACCTGGGCATGGAGAGCTTCGACGAGGTGGTGAGGCTGTGCGACACCTCCACACCCGTGGCCTTCCTGGAGGCCGGGAAACAGTTCCTCCAGATGAGGAAAGGCCCTCCACGAGTGGGCATAGCCATGACGGATGGCGACGGGGACTTCAAAACAGAGTACCTGGTGGTGGGCAAGCGCAACCCCAGCATGGCCGCCTGTCAGATGTTGTGCCAGTGGCTGGAGGACTGCTTGGCATCCAGCACTTCTAATAGGCCCTGTGGCATCATGCAAACACCCTGTCTTTGCTGGGAGCCACCGCCACAGCTCAGTGAGGGCGATCGGTGTTACCACAATGGAGTTTACCTGGAAAACTGTTTACCCAGCGTCAAGGAGAGCGGAAAAGACGCTGAGATGAGTGGTGAGTGGAAGAGGTTTTATGGTTCTGTAACTGCAAAAAAGAACACTTGAATTGAAATGTCTTGTTTGCAGATTGGATTTACATGAGTTTTCCTTTATACATATCAACTGCACAGTGTTTCCAAAAGTGCAAAGATTATCTTCTGTAAACCAATGAAACATCTTAGTCCTAAGGAGCTTTTGGGAAACCATGGCCAGTATCTGTGGATTTATTTTGGGTTTTGTCAGTTAAACTTTAGAAAGTCAGACACTCAGAGTTTAGCATGTTCTCAGATAAGTGACAGAAAAATGGCATCTTCAGTGGGATTCAAGCCAGGGAAAATGTCTATGATTTGTGAAATGTGAGGATAATTGTCTGACTGTGGCTCAAAAGCACAGTGGAGTGCTTTGGCTAAGTAACAGTAAAGAGCTTTGGCAGGGCAAAAGAGGGACAGAAGAGCACTGAGACAAACGGGGAGGTTTAGGGTTTGATCCGATGGAAGCGAGCTCTCTGACCTTGTGAGGTCAGTGCCATGTTCCGTCCCTCGGCGGTCGAAGGAAGGACACCGAATCTGCCTTTGGGAAGCCTGTGGAAAGAGAGGAGAATCAAGTGCTGATATGAGATAGCTTTAGGGATGCTCAGGGCAGGGGGTGGGGAGAGGGTGATGGTGATGTGAGAAGCAAGAAAAAAGAGACGGAGAGAAAGAGAGAGGTAGAAATGGGATGGGATAAGGGCCTGTCGCTGGAAGTCTAATTCTCTGCTGCTTGATCTGAGTTCCCCTCCCTTCCCTAAGCAGACAGGATGTGGCCTGACATCTCTGTCCTGGCTTCAGCGGGGCTATGGCCAGAGGGATGGAACATTTCTCGGCTCCCCTTTCTCCTTCTAACCTTTCCACCATCTATCTCTCCTTCCTCCCCTCTGCTTCTCTCAGTCGCTTCCCCTAATCAGCCCGTGGTCTTATTCTATCCGTGCCTTATCCTTCCTTCCTCCTCCGCCTCCTCGTCCTCTGAGCCGCCGTCACCACCTCCCCGTCTCCCTCCCTCCCCAGGCTGATAGTGGGCTGATACTGAGCCAGTCGTGGGGAGCCAGCCAAGCAGAGAAGATGTTGCGGTGGGTATCTCCTGCCTTATCCTCCCCCAGACTCCTGAGCAACTAATGTCCCCCCGCCGCCCAGCCTCCTCTCCGCTAGTTATCGCACTTATGTAATCCCACTTATGCTGCTCAACAGTGGGGTGTGGGCTGTTTGTGCCTCAAGGTGCGAAAAATAAAAAAGAAATATACCGTGCAATGCTGGCTCTGGTAGAGGTAGAAAGAAAAGGATGCATTATTGCTCTTCTTCTCTGAGCTTCTGAGAAAAGCCAGCCCACATGTGCAAAGCCTCTCCTAGATGATAATCCCGGTTTCTCAATGACTGAGTGGCTATGGAGCCCTGTGATCAGCACAAATGGATGAGGCAGGCAGTTGGTGAATATTTGGTTGGATGGGTGACTGGATGGATTGAATTGGTGGATGAAGATAAAGAGAGGCTGGGGAGACATAATGGATTCTGTGTGGAAATAGGCTGGGAGCCAGGCTGTGTTGTGGCCCGCTGTGCAGTTGAGAGGAATGGAGGGATGATGGTTGTGAGTGATGAATGAAGAGAAGACAGGAGATATTCAGGGAGGGAGAGGAAAGTAACGGATATTTGAGATGCTGAGGCTGAGGTAGACCGGGCTTGATGAGGACAGATAGATAGTGCCTCGGTGAGGCTACATCCAGCTGGACTTGTCTGTCGCGGCCCCTTCAGAAGCCATGGAGTGAAGGGATTCATGTCCCTCAATCCCTGTCCACAGAGGTCAGAGGTGCCGCCCTCCATCCCTCCACACCTCCTGTCTGAGGTCCAGCCGGCAGCAGATGGAGGGGTGAGGTGCAGACCAGGTTTAAACAGGAAGGAGCTGTCATTTGAGCACAGACGGGGAAATAAGTAAAATAAGTGGATCTGTGGGTAGCAAGGTGAAACAGTTAGAGGGAATCAATATTGGCTATTAATTATTTATCAGATCTGTTCCGGTCATCATCAGTATCAAGTTTGATTGATTATATATCATTGATAGGTACTGCATAGGAAGTCCTCAACCTGAATGGATTCAAATGGGATTTCTATTGTTAGTGTTCTGATTGATTGATTGATTTATTTATTTATTTATTTATTTTCATGACACTCAAGTCCCCAAATCACCCATGGGGATGAGTTTTGGATTGATTGATTGATTGATTGATTGATTGTGCGTGCGGTTATGGATGCTGACTATTGGCAGAAATACATGGCTTAAGCCCCAAAAACAGTGACAGTCAAAAACCCAAATCAGTCATATCTGACCATTTTCAGCTAATCATCAGAAGTCTGAGTTTATATTCAGAACCACTGATTGTTTTTTGAATGTCAACCCTGCTGTTGTTCTTGCTTCCTATATTGAGAACCTTGAGAACAGGCCCGAAATATCAACTACTGGCAATTTCAATCCAAAAGCATTTGTACTGGCCATTAAGAACACATGCTGGTCAATCACCAGTATGTGCTCATACATGTGCATGTGCAGACGTGTATGTGTGTGTGTGTGTGTGTGTGTGTGTGTTTGTGTGGGCAATTTGTGTGAGGGCGAGGCAGCACAGAACAGAAAAGGATTAATTCGTCAAGCCACAGTGGACAGCAGGGGAGGCAGTGACTGATTAAAGGATGGATCAGAGCGATGTGAGAGAGAGGGAGAGATGAGCAGGAACAGAGGAAGAAATTTGACAAAGAGATGAGAAAACACATGACACAAGAAGAACAAAAGAAATACAAGAATCACAGGTTTCAGGAAGAAGCAGAAAGGAGCAACAGAGTGCCTTTACAGCGAGGGAGGAGCCTGGTGACTCAGGGGGACACGGCAAATACCATGTAACCACAATGCCATGGGGGGCCACCGGGGTCATGACCTATGGTCTCATGTCATGCTCTCTCGCTCCCAGCTTTGCTGTGAGTCTCTGTTGTGTGACATTTAATAAACCCTAAAAAATAACCTGCAAAAATGTTGTCCCCAACGAATGATGTAGTCAGCTTCTCAGCCAATCAGTCACAAGTTATAGAAATATGAAAAATGCTCACGTTACGGACCGTTGCAAAATACATTTTGCAGGGCCAACTGCACTGTCTGTTAGTGTTTTGGACATTTGTGACGTCTCATTGGTTGATTATACAAAGGATGCAGTAAACCATAAAATAAATGGGAGAATCAGTAAATCAAAAGGGAAATTTGTTTTCCAGAAATCCAAAAGGGCAGGAAATCGAACATGACATTGATGGACCTCAAGGCAAGTTTGCCGGACGAGGATAGCTGGACATGTCACCAAAATCCATGTCAGTCTAATTTACACAATGGGAAATGGGACTGATGTTTACACTTCGTAACACTGACCTGGAATCATTTTGACAATGCCGAATGACAGAGGTGAGATGCATCATTTGTTTGGATCCTCAGTGGTCGGATGCACAAATAAACAAATGGAGACTGATCCATTGTCCAAAAAAGTGACGGCAGTAGGAAAGACGAGGGAATACCCACAACCCTCATGACTTGCACTTTTTCCTTGGCTGTTGCTGGCAGAAGGCAGGTGTTGATTAAGATGAATGTGAGTCTTTTCTTGCAACCCTCAGTGTGGCTGGACTGCATTGTTGCTAAACTAAGGGATTTCCACCCAAGCTCTATAAGGAGCACTGCAGAGTGCTAAAGCAATACTGATGCATTACACACACACTCACACACACACACACACACACACGGAGACACATACACGCACACACACACACACACACAGTGAAACGTTGCATCAAGAAAATGGCACATATATTGCTGCAACCACGCACTGGTCCCTCATGACTAAATGTGGGTGGCTGACAGAGGGAGGGAATAAAGCCGATGTGTGTGTGTGTCTGTGTGTGTGTTTGTGTGTGTGTGTGTTTGTGTGTGTGGAGAAAAAAAAAAGAGAGAGGTGTAGTGTTCACCACAGGGGGCGCCATGTGGGCTGGAATAAACTGAAGAGGGATGGCAGTCTGCTCTCTGCGAGCATGGAGGTCACTCAGCCTGCAGGGAGCCTCCGAGTGTTTTTAAGAAGTTTTTTTCTATGGAGTCTGGAATGGATGCAAGAAAAACAAGCACAGACTGTGTACAGTCAATTTGTAGCCATGACATGGAGTCCTAATTACTGCCCTGTTAAAAAGCTAATGGTCGCTTTATTTAAATGAGTTATTAGCTCTTTAGCTCCCTGGTTGATCAGCTGCCTTCACCTGTATGGAGGATACAGTAAGTGACTTATTAAACTGTGTGTTGTCTCACCATCAACATATTTAGCTGTGTACATATTTATATACAGTATATCACTATAAGAGGTTGAACGATAAATCAGTAGTGCAACATATTGCGATATTTCCTTTTACGATACATTTTTAATACACTTGTGCCAAGTATCAATGCATCTGCATGCATCTATTTTAATGTGGTGGTGAATGGTTATTATTTAATTTTATCTTATATTTGCTACTTGCACAGTTGCCGGAGTTGTTGGAGTTTCATGTACAATAGCAGTATGCAGTATGCACATGACAGATTAATCTCTTGAATCTCTTGAATCTTGAATCTTGAATCACCTGAGTCGTGATTTTACTGTCATGGGTAGAATATCATAATAGTATTGCATCAAAAGTTACCCAGTGATTCCCACCCCTATCTGACAGAAGTCTATGTAAACTAACAGATATTAATCCCAGAAGTACGTTATTCTATCAGGTGATATCATCTAAACCTATCTGCATGTGTACTTTAAAATATCTAGAAAAGGATGGCTATTTTTTCAATAAGCAGGAATCTATCATTCTTTTCAGTTTGTTTTTATATGCAACCAACATGAATATGTTTCATGTTCCATCAAAAGCTATGTATAAAACCCAAACCTTTAATTTCTATATTAATATAAATATACACAGATTTTATGTATATGCTTGTAAAAGGCTATATACAAATATGAATTTAATATAGATACTCATATTTAAATAATCATAGTAATATTTTAATATTATTCACAACGACATTAAAATAGATACATACATGCAGAGTGCCAGTACATTTAAGAAAAGTCTTGATACTTGGTATGAATATCTCAATAATGTATCACAAGAGGAAGTATTGCAGTATATTGCATTATTGATTTATTGTTCCACCCCCAGTGTAGAGCACAATGGGAGCTTCAGGTCACAGCTAAGACAAATTACATTTTCAGAATATTAAAACCTTTATTATGTCAATTCTTCACTATAGAGCAGATTTGAACTGTGCACAGTGGCAATGAAAGAGTGGAGTCTGGCTGCTGTTTGGATCGCTCTCCCACCGTACGTTTCAATTGGCCCCTCCCTGTGCACAGGGGATTTCCCACCAGTGACCATCGTGACGCCACAATTTCATTTGTTTGAACAGGGTGAATCTGTGGTGTGTCAATTAGCAGGGATGGGATGCTGCTCTCTTTGTGATGTACAGTTTGATAAGACAGCTGGTTTGTACGTATATTATAAATCCTGCCTGGTGCAGCTTCAACATATGACTGCGGGACTGTTTTTTTTTTTGTCGTTTGTTTGTTTTTTCTGTGCACATGGGCACTCTAAGGCTCTGTACCTCCATGTTTGTGTGTTTCTTTTTTTTCTTTCTTTCTTTTTTCCAACGTTCTTGAATACGAATTATGATACAGTTGGGGGAAAATGTTTGCACTTTTTTATTATTATTAAAATGGACACTTAAACAAAATCAATATACATTTTCAAAATATTTTTAATTTTCATGAATTTTGGAGTTTGTTTCTGCCAGGCAACATTGTACCATAACAGTAAAGAACGAAAATGGATATTTTCATGCAAAAAAGGGAATGTATTTATTTAAAACATTTGTATAGCCATACAAATAAATAAATAAAGATGTATTTTGAACAAATTTATATGTTATAATTCTATGTGTGCAGCTTAGAACATTACAGAAATATCAGACAGCCACTCAAGTGCATTGCATGTCCAAGTACTACAAGATGATCTGAATATTTTTGCATCGTAGCTGTGTATGAAGCCTTTGTATTATATATGTTAGCATTTTTATTTCAATTATTATCATTCTATAATCATATATTATTCTTCTATATGGAAGATGACATGTAGCTACCTAATACTTCTGTACAGGCCTGGGATGATTCCACTGTGCTACAGTGTTGCCTCAGCTGCACATTTTTGTAATTTTCCAGCACACATATATTCATATCTTATATGAAGTTGTTTAAAATACGTCTTTACTTAACTATAAATGTGGATAATTTTTTTTATTGTGAAGAAAAAAACAGCAGGGCTGAGTAAGTGCTTCTATCAAACAAATATGTAATAAGTCCCAAGTAATCAAGTCCCAAGTTTAGGACTTGGGACTAAACTTGGGACTAAGCGACCTTGTCACTTTCTGGCTCCTCCCTGCTCAGCCTGTTGTGTGTCAGAGGAGACTCTTTAACTAAGTCACGGTGAAGCAGCGAGGAATGTGTCTCTTCCTTTGGTACCAGGCTGCCTGCCGATGGACGGCCTATCTCAGGTCCCTCTTTAAGCAGCTTGAGGGTTTATTAAACATTCATGTTTTAATTAAGCAATTTTACTGCTGCTACTTACTGGGTGATGATAAAAGTGCCGCTCCAGGTTGGCAAGGCGAGCACACAAATGCGTGTGTGTGTGTGTGTGTGTGTGTGTAAAAATGTGTCGGACGCGAGAGGCCATTAATTTCCCGCCATAAAGAAGAGTGTGAGGATTAGAGAAAAGACAAGTTGAACTTTTTTTATGAGTGTCCACCTCCCTCATCACTCATGTGTGACTGCAGGAGAATGGCTGGAGGATGATGCTGCGCCGCGATAGGGATCCCTCTGTTTTCTGACAGGCAGCTTGTCACCATTTGCAGGGACTCTCGCTCGCTCACTGTCACTCTCTCGCCCCTCGTTTCTCCCCTCTATTTTACACTTCGTCACACTCCTTTTTCCTTTTTTTCCTTTTGGAGGAATTTGGTAGAGTAGAGTACTTCTTCTAAGGAGTCTTGTAAATCTTCTGTTCAATCTTTTTTCCTCGGCAAAGTGCTCTGTTACTGAGGGACTGTGTTGTGTCTCTGAAGGGTGAAATTGTGTGTGTGTGTGTGTGTGTGTGTGTGTGTGTGTGTGTGTGAAGGAGAGGGAGAGAGAGAATTGGAGTGTGTGTTTATGTTCTCCATTGCCAGTCTCCTTGGCTGTGAGTGGTAGCAGGGCATTTAATGGTAGTCAGACTCTTTCTGCCGTTCTTCAGATTTGATGACTTGGACAATGAAGATGAATTACCTCTGATTCAGACTACAGTGTACAAGTTTACTGCCGTCGTGCGCCAAAGCCGAGCAGGGAAATTCATTGTGTGAATGTGAGTGTGTGTGTGTGTGTGTGTGTGTGGGTCGCTCTTGTATCTGTGTGCCTCTGTGTCCTTGTTAAGAGCAGGCGGTGGCTCTGCAGGACGGCTGTAAAGGCTGCTCTCCTTGGCGATATCACCTGGAATGACACCCAGAGGTGACACACTGTCAGAACACACACCCACACAATACATAGGATGCACACACACACACACACACACACACACACACACACACACACACAATGAGCCGAGCGGAGCTTGGCCAGGGCATGCCAGGCCCAGGGAAAGAACTCATTAGTGCAGACATGTCCCATGTGTTGCTCTAAAAGAGACTAACAATACACACATATGTGCACACACACGTGTGAGCATGCACACAGGCCCACACTGAACACAAAGGCACATACGCAGAGAAATACTGATTTTTAAAGCTGAAATATGCAGCTTTTTATCCTTGAGACAGAACTTGTTAGTCCCGCCTTCCTCTTCCTCAGCTGTTCTACTTCCTGTCCCAGCACTTGTCCCTCATCTTGATGAGCTGAAGCTGAAGCAGCTGAAGCTGAAGCAACCACAGGAGTGGAAAATTTACTAGTTATTATTTTTTTATACCAACTGCCAAATGCAAGAGGTCATTTGTTAAGGAGAGAAAAAACAGAAGAGACACAGATCAATTCCAAACTGACAGCCTTGCAGCAGTTGGGAGCAGTGAAGAATATTTTTATTGCCAATTTATTAACATTTTCATTATTACATTGACAATACCAGTGAAACTTAAACACACAAAAAATATAATTAAATAATCCTAAGTAATCATACTTTCACCTATTTCTCAATCTTTTCAGCGTACTGCCGAGTTTATAATGAGCGACCAGGAGCTGCCCCTCTTTTCTTCTTTTCAGGCATTCTTTTACAATGATTTATTTACTCATTTATTTCCCATCAAAGCATCCCCAAAAAACGATTAGGCCGCGACATTTTACAGTCTCGCTTTAATATGCTAGATGGCGTTTTTTATCTTTTTTATTCTTTTCATGTGCGCAAAAACATAATATTGCTCCGTCTAATCTCAAGCAAAAATTACAATTAATTTTGGAGGGCATCTCTCAAACAGCCTATTATTGTGAGTCAGATGCCCAGGGCTATATTGGGAGTAAATCTGTTCGGTCTGCTTCGGCTCCACTTGCAGAATGTAAATCATATTTATCTTTCCCTTTCAGATTTTAGTCTTGCTTGTTCGTCTTCCTGCCGAGTGGAGTGGAGAGATCATTGATTGAATTATTATTTATCTCTGGGTGTTAGAAGTGTCGTGTTGTGCTTATGCCTCTGCCTGCTCCTACATTTTGCTCTGATGGTTTCATATTTTGGTTGCTGAAGGTTAAGTACCGTCTTTGGAGGCAGCTTTACGCTCGCCGGCGTCGGCCAACATCTATCATCATCCATCATCCATGCTCAGCTGTGCTCTGTCATGTAGTAGTGAAAAGAATGGTGAACTATGACCTGAAGTCATATTATCATAAGGTAAAGTATTACCATGAATCTGATATATTTTCAGGAAAGCATTCATTTATGCTTTTGTTCCTTTAACATGCCCTGCCCTCATATGCAACATGTGGATTACACTTGTATTAATGTACATAATGAATTTAGGTTATAAAGCCAGAAAGGGGGAAAGTTTGAGTTGGGTTACGCCCCACTGCTGACATCCTCTGATTCTTCTTGTTCCAGTGTTTAAATTGACATTATTTTTATTTATTTTTAGTTAAATTTATTTTAATTTAATTTAATTTAATTTAGAAGTAATTTCATTTATTTATTTATATTTTTGTTATCCATATAATTTCATTGTATTGTATTTTATTTATGTATATATTCATTTTTACAATTTATTTATTGTTTATTTTTTTGTTTTTTTTATTTTATTTTATTTTATTTTATTTATGTATTTATTTATTTTGTATTATTAATTTCATCTCATTTCATTTTATTAGGATTTGGGCAACACAGCCAAAACAAGCCAAAGCCAAAGAAAGGCTAGTTTTTGTCTGTATTCCCTGATCACACTTCATGAACCCAAAATGAAAATGATTTCATCAAATGACATGTAGACATATTGGTGACAATAAGGCAGCATGTCATCGATGACAAGTAATGATACAGGCATCCTCACAGGGAGCAAGCACACCTTGTAACACTGATTCACTTGATTCACACACCTTGATTAGTGTTGACAACTTGAAGGGAAAAATGAAAAAATGACCGACCGCACTCTCCACCACCATCATCTTATTGATCCTTTTTTTCCCCTTTATTTTGTCGCCCTTTTCTGTGTATGAAGAGTATAAGCAAACGGTTTACAAAGACATACATGGCAAGATGTTAGGAGATCGAGCAATCCTAATTCAGCACATGCATTTTGATTATAGTGAACCTGTAATGTAACTGACAAGTTAGACTGTATGGAGTCCTTTGCTTTGAACTGGAAAACAGTTCCACTCCTCTGAGAATCTGGAAGCCACTAATTTGTGTAATAATACTAACACTGCATTTTACTCGCATATCACTTTCCACGTACTCAGATTCTTCACAGCAATGGGAAGAAAAGTGAGAGAAATGCATTAGAATAAAAGCAGAAATATAAAGTGACTCATAAAAATCAAGAAATGACAGCAAGAACAATTAGACAAAAAAATCTCATTATCTATTGAATGTCTCCTGACTAACACAAATTCAGACTTGGGAGGGAACAGGCCATTTAATGTTTTACAAAGCAGACATGCGAGACACAGGCAGACACTGCGTGCAGACGCATTTTTGAAATTAATTTGATCTCAAACTGATGTCAGTGTACAAAACTGTGATCTTCATGTAGTTTGTTCTCTAGTTCTCTAGTTTGAAATCTTTAAGATATACATTCAAAGTGTACATCTTCATGTTTTATCTTTTCTGAAAGTTTATTTAACACATCTGAATTTTAATTGCCTGATATGTAACTTTATTAGACCAGTTCCCAGAATTCTGTCTGATTAGACTGTGATATTCTACTATGTACTCAAGCATTTACTCCCAAAATAACACTGACATCACTGCTATTTGACAAACTAATTTATTTGCCTGCACTTAAGTCTTAATTTGCCTGGATCTGTAACCTTTACATTAGCTGTCTTTTCTGATCTGATAAAAGCAAAGCAAAAACAGCCCATTAATTGACTCCTTAGCTGTAGCAAAAGGATATTGTGTGAATTAGACAGTACAAGCAATTATGGAGGAAAGTTAAATGAAAAAGAAATGAAATTAATACATTTCCACAGGTGATTGCAATCAGGCACTTGCAGGCATTTTGAGGTTTGTTACATTTCTTCAGTCACTATGTCAAAAAGCAATGCTCTTTTTTTATTAACTTTGCCTACTTTGCCTATTCTTTCCTCCTTACTGGGCTTATGCAAATATTCATAGTGGCAGGATATTTCTACAACACAACACTTCAAACCACGCACAGGAAGATTCTCTGCTCATTTTTTCTGTTTCTTAATATTTCATTCAGAGGGAGAAAAGGCAGCCATGACACTTGTTCTGCAGAAAAAATATGGGGCTGTATTTATCAAAACATGACCTTTTGTTTCATTAGATGTTGTTTCATTAGTCTGATGATCCTTTGCTTCTAACACTGTTTGAGACCGTTTTATTCATTAGGATTTTATTCATTCATACACTTCATTCAATTCTTTCATTCTCTGTACTAAATATTCCTCTTCAGCTCAAGGCTCAAGGCTGAGATTTAACCCAGGAGGCCACTGTGCTGCCCCCAGCATTATATATATATATATATATACACATATTATACATCGCTATATATGTTTGTTTGTTTGTTTGTTTTGACTTAGTGCTCATACAGGATTTCCAGAGCTGAGGACACTTCTTTTGTTCTCCGTGAATGGAATCAAAACTTCAATTTGGAAGAAGTCCCTTTGTCAACTTTCAGAGACGAATTTGCTTTTCCAATGTTTGATTCAATCCAAAGTCTGGCAGGTTCCCACGATGGCATTAGAGCCTGGAGCACAGTGTACAGTACACCTGTACTGTTACTTTACATAAAATGCTCTTCAGTAAGAACCATGGGGCAGATCCAGTTTGCTGTGGCTGGAATGAGTCCACGAGAGAGGCACATTGTCCAACTCACTGGTCTTCAACCCATAGGGAGAAAAATGAGGGCTCTCCAGGGTTTCTGTGGTTAGGGTAGTGGTTCTCTATATAGTAAAACCATAATGACAAAAAAGAACCCACTGACAAATAAAAAATGATAAATCACCATAATAAAACCAGTATCATTCTTAAAAGTTCCTCTTGCTGATTGAGAACATTTCATACTTTGACATACACTGATTCTTTACAGCATCATGGACATTTTGTGAGGAGCAATTTGAGTGGTGAATCTTTAGAGCACCATAAAGGCTTCTGGCACAAACTAAATTTGGCAGTTTTGTAAAATAGATAAATAAATAGATAAATAAATAAATACATAAATAAGTAATGACATGTTTGCAGATACCTACACAAAATATCTGTTCTGAGCTAATATTACACCTTTAAAAATGGTCGTTCCTCCTAAAGGTATTACAACTACAAGTGGACCTACATCAAGTAAACCTAAACGTGTCATTTACTAAATCCCCGCTGAAATCGAACCAAAATTAGACTGGAATCCAAATAACGATTTGTGAAATCTGCATTTCCACCTGTGATGCCATAATGTCCATATTTGAAAATGTGATTCCACCAGTCATTTTGGATTGAAGTCCTTACACACCTCTTCATGTAATTTGGAGTTGCACTGTGCATCAGCTCCTGCAGTTCACTGAAACGTTGCACACAACTCGGTTGTATCAATGTGAGACCACTTCACCTTTTTGCAAGCAACTTATTAGTTAATTGATGCACGATGCTGAAACTCAGCTGCATATAGCTGAACTGTGTGGAAAAGTTTCATGGGCTGACAGGGTGAACCCTTCAACCAACAGCCAATAGCCAGGCCCTCGAAGCAGGGGCCAGTCAGAGCAGGACCACATCAGAGCAGAATCAGTGCCCACAGAAAACAGCCTGCTCTTTGCAATGAGATATTCAGAGGCTGTGAAACACACTATAAGAGCTGTATTTAGCTGCTTTTGTTTGTTTCCTCCCATAAACTTCAAGACCACAAAGAACTGTGCTCAGAAAAAAAAGAGTGAAATATCTGTGGAGGTAATAATTGAGACATTTACATGGATCTACGCACATCCATCCACAGTGAGCTCCAAAGTCCTTCCATAGTCCACCAGGTAGGCCCTGGTAACCCCACACACACATACACACCCTCATCCATCTCTCGCTCTCTCTCTGAGTCACAATGCAGTCACCATCCCACACTGTGTGGGGAGACAAGGGCTTCTGATGTATGAGAGTGTTATAAAGCGTGGGAAGAGTAAACCACATTGCTCTGTATGGCCAGAGAAGCGTGTGTGTGTGTGTGTGTGTGTGTGTGTGTGTGTGTTTGTGCGTGCCTGCATCTGTTTCTTTTATGTGTGAATGCATCTAAGGCTCACAGGTTAGTGATCCCTGGGCGCCTCGGACTATATTTTGCATAACTTCTTGTACAGGATGTAAATGAAGCAGTCAATTTTCCTCCTGAGGTAACTTGGAGGAGAAAAAACAATGACACATTCATCTGTAAGCCAAGCAGCTGAGGAATGAAGGAGGGAGCCGAGGAGAGACCGGAGGACAGCGGGGGTGGTTTGAAGTCATAAAAGCTGTGTGAGGGAAGGTTGAGGGGGTGGGGAATCCACTCAAGTCCGTGGAGCAAATAGACAAGGAGGCCCTGGCGGTTCCCATAGGAACACTTTAGCCTAATGCAAGCACATCAGGAGCAGTGGTAGGAAAAACAACCTGTAAACAACGCCCCCCCCAGCTGAAGTCAAAGCGCTCCCCACTTAGCCCTCGCCGTGTCTCTTTGTACCGCAGCAATCAACGATGCACAAACAAGGCAGCAACATTCAGTCCTGAAATCGCAGAGGTTTCCAAAATAATCGACAGCCAAACAAGCATGCGTCACCGCTGCAGCGGCGGAGTTGTGCGGCCGCACAGGCGCCGCCGTCTAAGCACACGGAGACCTTGAGGACCTTATCAGCAGTTGCTTCTGACGAAGATGGATGTGTGTTGAGAGGGGGAAAAGAAAGAAAGAAAAACCAGAAAATCCTTACTTCTATGAGCTGTCTGTCTGTCAGGCCGGAGAAAAAGTGGGAAAACCATGTGATCCCCATGGTGAAAGACCTTTTGAGCCTTTTCTTATCGCTCCCTCTGAAGCAGGGCATCCATCTTCGGAATTGAAATGTCTGCTTGGCTGACCTGCACCTGAAACCGAAGAGCAGCCCGCATGATATGTATTTATAGACAATAGGTTTGGGCAAAGAGTTTTAGAGATGCCGCCGCACTGGAAGGTGAGGGGCGTAATGGTTTGTGGAGACTTCAGCTGACAGGTTAAAGAGGAAGGACAATGTCAGGTGGCTTCAAGGACTTGCTGGAGTGTGCATGAGAGTGATAGCCAAACTGGTTTGGAATTTAGAATTCAGTCTCTCACAGCTCTAAGTATTGAATATCGCCTTTCTGTTATTCTTAAGACTCTTGATTGGGCTGACGTTGGACTTAAAGGAAGACTCCAACATTTTGAGCAAAAGACCTTTTCTCCAACTTACCCAGACTGAGACAACATGACAACATCTGTCTGAATGAAAAATAAACCTTACAGCAGCTCCAAAGCTGTCTTAAATACACAATGTATCATGGATTTGAAATACACATCATGGAATTGGAAAAAAATCAGAATTGGAAACTGGAAAATTAGAAAAATTTAAAAGAAACAACAACAACAAAAACAGGTCATTTGATCTTGACAGAAGGATACGCTTCTTCCACGGTTATAGTTCCTACTATCTAACTTCTCCTAAAATGACTCTTTTGTTTAAAAAAAAAAAAATCTAAGATGTTCAAATTTATGATACATTGTGTATTTAAGACAGCTTTGGAGCTGCTGTAAAGTTTATTTTTCTAATTTAAAGGTAAAACAAAATACAACCCATAGGAGCCGAACCAGCAGACATACAGATGTGAAAATGGCATCAAACATCATGTCTCAGTCTGGAGTATTACTCACCACAGCTTGTCAGTATGCTTTTAATAGTACTAGTTTTCTATCTGATGTCTCACCGAAATCATCCCAGTGTGGTGTGAGGATTTTATTCGACTGTCTATAAACCTGCACAGGAGCCGGCCTCACTCACCTTAAGGAGCTGTTAACCCACCTAAAACTTCATTAGTGTGGCTTTCAAAGGAGAGTTTTAGTGTTCCACGACGGCCTTACTGCTGCTTCAGAGGCTTTTCCATCCTAATAAGAATAAAGGTCTGCGGCAAACACTGAATATCTGTCATTAAAGCATATTTGGCATGTAAATGGTCAAATTTAAATATATGAAATATCTATTAATAGCTATTAGCAGCTTCCATTAAAAAATATCAGTATCAGCCTTCAAAAATCCATGATGGTTGAACCTAGGACTTCAAATTCTCACTTTAGTGATTTGTGTTGCCCCCATCAATCTCTCACCAAAATGAAATTCTGAGAGAGTATAGTGACATGTTCATGTGGGCTAATGCCACTGAGGACCTGGCAGGGGAGCTGACTGGGTGCAGGGGGCACCCATGGGTTGAGCTTCCTGTTCTAGGAGGGAGAAGCTGATCGATGGGGAAGGGGAGCCTGTTCAAATATTTACCTATAGCAGAATACAGACCGCCTGCAGCAGATTAGACCAGAAAGAAAGAAATGACCAAAGAGGAATTAATTAAAGGGAAAATGAATAGGAGAAACAGAGCAGTCCTCAGACCAGTAATATAATATATTACTGGTCTGAGGACTGCTAACATATCATGTTACTCAAATATGATACTGACAACTGCCATTTGTGTCCAAATGGCCTCACAGTAACATGAATACACTGCACATATTCAATACTATACACATTTCCCAGTGGAACCCTGCAGTGTTAAAGCCGTGCTGGACTCTCTGAGCTGCAGCACCACAACAGATCACCTCATGTCACCAATTATCAACAATCCCTTTCCCCAAGAAATTCCATCTTGTAACCGTTATCTTCCACTACTGGAAATAATAGCAATAAAAAAAAGATAATAAGTCTTACTTTTTTTTCACCTCGCAAGTGAACATATTCATCGACACGGAAGTCCAACATATTCTATTCAATTTGCTAGAAGTCTGCCATTTTTTCCTCTTTTCATCCCACATCCCCCTTCTTATCTGTCCTAATATTTTTTTCTCCCCCTCTTTCTGTTCCTGTCTCCCTTCATCCCCCCTCCCCCCCC
>OMLF01046757.1:0-15890 GCA_900302615.1 Holocentrus rufus
CCGTGATTCGAATCCTTATCTAGACTGTAGCCTAAGTGACATCTTGCATTAAACTCAGTCAAAGACAGGAAAGGACCATCCATGTGTTTTTCGGGAAAGTTCCTGAAAACACAGGAATGCCCCTTTAGATGTGGACAAGTGCAGTGATGCCAGGAACTCTGAGTAACAGCTCCCCCCAGTGGACAGCTGTGGAAACAACAGGAACATTCCGGGACTCACAGGAAAGCTCCTTTAGCTGTAGACAAGTGCAGTGACGTCAGCCGCTCTGAGGAACAGCTCCACCCAGTGGAGAACTGTGGCAACAACTGGAAAGTTCCTGAAAGCACTGGAGCTCCTCCAGTGAGGATAGAAAAGCTGGGACAGTCCCACTGCTGAGGCAGAAAGCAACACAACACACACTTGAACAAGTGGACTCCACACTGAACACACACTGAAGATGCTGTGCTCACATGGACTCCAGGCTTCCCGCAGCCCTTCCATGCACTTCTACTTGCCTGTACGCAGTCTCTGGTCAGAGGTCACACCTCTTCTCTACCAGCAGGATCTACTGCAGAGACACAGACGGGAGCTGCACAGCTGTCTGGAGCTGATGGACCAAGTTCAGCACAAGATCCTGGAGGAGACGCAGCCTGTCCCGACCTCTGTGGCCGTCCAACCGGTCTCCTGCCAGCTGGAGGAGCAGGGAGAGCACTTTGGCCTGATCCTGGACGCTAAAGACTTTTCCCCAGAGGAGCTGTGTGTCAAGCAGCAGGGCAGGAGGCTGACAGTCAGCGGGAGGACGGAGAAGAAGCAGGAGGACGGGAAAGGCTCCTACTCTTACAGATGCCAGCAGTTCAGGCAGCAGGTGGATCTGCCCCGAGAGGTGGATCCTGAAGCCGTCAGCTGCTGCCTGGCTCCAGACGGGAAGCTGCACATCCAGGCAGCAAAAGCTCCACGTGCTGAGGAGGCTGAGAGAGAGCTGACCATCAAGAGGAGCTTGGAGGAGAAAACACCTGCACAGACAGAAGAAAGCAGCAGAGAGACAGACAGCAACACACAGGATACTGAGGACAAGACACATTGAGCTCATCCTGCTTGTGCACAGTTATATCCACTGTACCCTAAATACATGTTAACGATGACCATGTTTTTGTATGGATGTTAATTTGCATATTAATGAATACATGTATTAGCACTTGATATATGTTTCCTCCTTTTTCATTTTGTTCACAGTTTCACTGTGCAAAAAATTAGACAAGCTTCAGAAATCTTGACAAGACTGTACTATCCCACATTTTTTAAATTAAAATCTTTAGTTTGAGGATCATAGGACTATGGAGCTCTGGAACAATGATGCATATGCACAAAATCACATTCTGCACAGTTGTTCAGAACTCAAAACACATCCTCTAAACATCCTCTGTTTTTTAGGATGTAGATTTGGCTACATTTATGATAATTATGGCATGCCCACTGATTAATTCAGGCTATTCAGGTTATTATAGGTTGGGCTGTGATTGTTTACCACCACCTCCAGCACACCGTGCGCACGGAGCAGATAGGTGGCCTGTATTGCAAGCACAGTTTCCCCCCCAGTATCCCCTGTGAAATTTCCAGGTATGCATCAAATTATTTGTCCTATCAAAAACATGCACTGGTTTAAATGCAACGTACAAAGAAAACTGAGCAGTTAAAAAAGGGACAGTTTTAACTCATCTGTCTCTCTTTTTCACTCACTGTCATATTGCCACTATATTGGTAGGTATGTCACTCAATACTCACAACATGTATAAATGGCGCCATCAAGTGGCTGTTTCACGACACTGCGAGGCGTCACTGCAGTTGCCAAGGTCTTGCAACGTTCCATTTAAAAAAAGTTTTAAACCAACGGTTTGCCAACTAAGCTAACATACATACCCAGATTTCCAACGAGACAACTTACTTTACACATGGAAAAATTTATGAGGTGAGTCTCTTTGGGTATAGGTATTGGTATATTTATAGGCATATAAATATATATTTTAACCATTACATCCAACCAATAAGTCAACCGACAACCAAAAGAAAAAGTGAAACCGTTTGTTTAACCGTTAACGGTATTGTTATGTAAGAAGGGTTGTCAGTCATCGTTTTGAATATAAAAGATGCACAAAATGTACATATTAGTAGAAACACATTTCAGATATGACTTAGCCTACTTCAGAAAGTGTTGAAAATATCAAAATAGCCAGAGATGTTTTCGTTTAACTGACTAAGTTAGCTAGCTAGCTAACCAGGTAACTGACAATCATTCGAATGTTTGTTAGCGGAAGATGCAATGACAGATAAAGTTAGGTGTTTCCATCAGAAGATGATGATAGGCTAGAAATGAGTTTCATTTTAAAATTATCCATATGCAGAACTATGAATTGTTTAATACTTATTTATTTATTTATTGTATGTGCTTGTTTTAGCAAAACACACTTCTTTACTTAAGCTAACTACACACTTCTTTTCTTAAGTTCCTTATACATTTTTTAAGTTTTTAGTGGCACGTTTTATTTTGTAGTGTGCTTGCTACAACAAAGTGAACTTATACACTCTTATTTATTTCCCCTTTATTTATTATTCTGAATCTGGCTCATGTTCTTATCCATAAGTATATATATGAATTATTATTTATTATTTATTGGTTTGTTTGTTTGTTTGTTTGTTTGTTTGTTACAGCAGAGTTATTTTTGCCTAACTGTGCTCTTTTTCTTACATTCAGTGTGGTGTGCTTTGACTGAGAGGACTGCATGCTCTGTAAAAAAAATGGCTTCTGTAATCGCCAAGTCCAACTATATCTTTGGTCTACGGACAGGTGTGACTAACAATCTGTGTTTCTCCGACGAGCAAACTGTCGTCTTTCCCTGTGGAAACAACTGTGTGTGCTATAACATTGACCAGAGATGCCAGAGACTCATTACAGGTAGGCTGAATGATAGCCCACATGTTGCACCTCTATTTTGCAATGATCTTTGGATTTGAAAAGGCCAAATATCACTTGAAAACACCTAGGATTGTTGGTAGCCACACCCAGTGTCTTACAATCGTTGTTCCTTTGAAGTTTTTTATATTTAATCATGTGAGTAAAAAACATCCATTCATGATGTCTCACCAGGCACAGAGAAAAGCCAGGGCATGCAGGCGCTGGCCATCAGTGCCGACCGCCATTACCTGGCGGTGTCAGAGCGCGGTGACAAGGCCACCATCACAGTGTACGATCTGCAGCACGAGCTGGGAAGAAAGAGAGAAGTTCTGAGCACAGGAGATACAAACATTCAGGAGTTTGTATGCATGGCTTTTTCGCCTGATTCTAAGTACTTAATAGGCCAAGCAGGCAGCCCAGAATGGACGCTGATCTTCTGGCTTTGGGAAAAACAAAAAGTGATGGCAACAGTCAAGACTAGCAATTCAAATAACCATGTAACACAGGTAAGAAAGAAACTCATGTGTCTTATCAGTGCTGCCACAGCCCTTGCACATACGTGCACACCAGAACAGAATACACCATAGATATCGGTACTGCACCATACTGTAAATACTGCATTCATCCATGACCGCTGACTATTGGTATACCAAATGTACTGTGAACTGTGGACATTGTTATACTATTTTAATCATGTCATATCAGGTCAGCTTCAACCCTTACGACAACACTCAGATCTGTGTGAGCGGTAGCGGTGTGTTGAAGCTGTTCAGCTACTCAGAGGGCACGCTGAAGCAGAGCAAGTGCCCGGAGGTGGAGTCTGTCAACTTCCTGTGCCACGCCTGGATGACCGAGGAGCGGGTGATCGCTGGGACCGACAGGGGCAAGCTGCTGGTGTTTGAGTCTGGAGAACTGCGAGGAGAAATTAGCAACAACCCTACGTCTGCACAAAGGGAGTCTGACAGGTCAGAAGTGAGGCCAGGATGAGAATGTGACAACTTTTGCGTATGTGGATCTTTTATGAACTCATCGATCAGATCAGTGCTAAGGCTGGATGGAGGTTTAATTAAAGGTTAGCTGTGAGAAGATTAAAATGTTAAATGATTACTGATAGCCAAAGATGCGTTGCTATGTTGCCGTTTCTGCAGTATGATTTGTATTTGATAAATTATCAAGTGCATGCTGGTTGTTAGCCTAAAATCAGCCTGTTTTGCTAGAGAAGCCCACTCAATGTCCTGCAAAATATTTTAGAAAATGTTTGAAAATATTTCCATATATGACCATTTTTGCATGTTTCACCTTTGCATAAAAGAATCTCATATCCCAACCAAATAGATGTCCAAGAATAATGAAACAGGAGAAAGCAAGGAGCATCAGCTGCTGGGTCCCCAGTTAATACAAAGGTTGCAATAGCAACCAGTACAGCTGACCTTTTTTTTCAGGGAATTATCAACGTGGATGGAACACATTTTGACCAGTCGGTTTAC
Source organism: Holocentrus rufus (assembly GCA_900302615.1). NCBI lineage: Eukaryota > Metazoa > Chordata > Actinopteri > Holocentriformes > Holocentridae > Holocentrus > Holocentrus rufus. The sequence goes on from OMLF01046757.1 coordinate 4,417, forward strand.
TTGTCTGAAAGTAACTGTTGTAAATGTAATTCAAACTGTTTTGGCACTGCACAGGCAAATAGAGTGGTGGAGGACAGAGGTTGCCAACGAGGAGAAGAACCCCGTTGTGCCTCGCGTCACAGCCATCCTATCATACTCCAAAGGCTTTGCCTGCTCCGCGATCCCCGATACCGTCTGTCTTTATGAGAAGACTGAGGAGGACAGTTACAGAAAGACCCAGGAGCTATGGGTAATTTTTTTTTTTTTATGGGGATGTTCTAAAACAGTGGGGTTGTAGGGTCTTTGTGTACATGTGTGTGTTCATGTCCACATGTGTGCATTTGTATCAGATCCCTCCAGAACCGCACCACAATGAGCTGAGCCAGGCAGAACAGCAGGAGATCACCACCATGTGTGTCAGTCCGTCAGAGGAGACTCTGGCCATCAGCACAGACCGAGGGCAGCTCTACTGCATCAACCTGCCCTCTGCTGAAATGCGCAAGGTAGCAACACACAGGCACCATCACTAGGCCAGCAGATTTTAGACAACAAAGCAACAGGTTAGATAAATCTCTATCGCTGAGCAAGTTGACTTCTCTTTGAGATTTTAGCCCATTTGAGTTTCATAGGTTGATACTAAGATGCACACTTAATATTTTCACTAGGGGGTGCAAGCATATTTCAAGTTCCTGTCCCACTCCTTCCACTCAAAGGCCATCACTGGCTTGTCCACCTGTGCTTACAAGCCCTTGGTCGCCACCAGCTCTCTGGACTGCTCTGTTCGCATCTGGAACTATGAAACAAAGTAAGACACAAAAGGATGTCCATGTCCTCTGCTATTTTGCGCATGCGGTGTGATGTCTATTGTTTTTATTCTCTCACTTCCTGACTGATATATAATCATACAGTTGCAACAAAATACAGCACAATGCACCATGGGATAGATTGTGGTGCAGCAGGTTGCATAACTGCTCCAATAGGTTTCCATAGTGTTTCTTGAGGAAGGGTGAGTTACAGGGGCAGAGAAAAGGGGAATAATTTCCAGAATCCCAAACCTGGCGGGCCTCTTCAGAGAGGTGATGTTCTTCTGCAGCAAAAGTGACTTATTAAGCCCTGTGTTTAATATTATTTTTGTGCACAAAACTGAAGTGTACATTGGGACAGACAAAGGCAGATGGGCACGCTCCTGAGTTTCTTCACTGTTGACCCTGTGGCTTGTCACTAGAGCGTTGGAGGTTTACAAGGAGTTTTGGGAGGCGGCGTATGATGTGGCTCTGCACCCAACTGGTCTCTTCATCCTGGTGGCTTTTGCTGACAAGCTCTGCCTGATGAACCTGCTTATCGATGACATTCAAACCCTCAAGGAGCTTGCAGTGCGTGACTGCCGAAAGGTGTGTATTTGTGTGAATATGTATGTTTTTACATGTCCAAATATTTCAAATAGTTATTTAACATTTTTGATTACTTGGCTGACTTGTATTTTTAAAAGCAGCGCTGGTTTTCGCCCTGACCAGGACCATCATACTACGTATCAAGGTCCTGGATCTATGCTGGTTTGAGAGCTTGAGTTGTGTTTGTTAGAGATTTGGATCTCTTAAAAGGATGCAAACATCAGTTATCAGTGCATAATGTTATACATGCATCTCTCTCTCCTTCTCTCTCTCCCTCCCTCAGTGTGCCTTTAGCCATGGTGGCCACCTGTTTGCTGCTGCCTCTGGAAATGTCATTTACATTTACTCTTTCACCACTTTGGACATCGTTCTTAGTCTGAAAGGCCACGGTACAGATGTAAGCAAGGCATGAGAGTGATTCCTTCAGTATATAGCCATACTGAACATGTCAAATGTGTCATTTTGCTTGTTTGTCTAAATCATGAAATGAAACAGTTTTACCAAAAACACGTGCAACATGGCCAAGCCTGTCACAACTGGACAGCTGCAACTGTGTCTGTGCACAAGCTAAAACCCAACTCTATTTGTTTGCCCCTAAAGTGGCCAGAGATGTGACTTAAACGTAAATACGGTCAACAGGTTGATAAAATCATGTTTTGGCACTAAATTCAAGTTAAAACTTAAGATGAAACTTTGAGATGACCAAAAACTGTAAAAAAAGTCAGCAGGTAGAGCAAGAAGCAAAACGTAAGTCAGAATGTTAATGAATTTATTGATTTATTTGTGGCAGATACAGGCCATTGATTGGAGCCTGGATGACAGCCATCTGGTGTCATGCAGCTTGGATGGCGTGGTGTACAAGTGGAATACAGACACTGGCAGCCGGGAGTCAGAGAGCGTCCTCAAGTCTTGCAGCCACAAGGATGTCGCCTTCTCTTCAGACGCCAGCACTGTTTTTGCTGTTGGAACAGACTGCGCCCTGAAGGAAATTCGAAACTGTCAGGTCACTAAGGAGGACACACTATTGTATCTGTCACTCTGTTGATTCTGTGTCTAGAACGCAGATCTCCATTTCTCACCTCTTCATTCATGTGTATTCCGTTCACCAAATGACACAAAAGCAACATGAACAAGTTGCAAACATGAATAAAGTAAGGAAGCAGTGGTGTAATAAGTTCTGAATACTGACTGAAGAATGAGAAAGTAGATTTGTTCAAAGAAAGAGAGACAGCAGTCCCTTTCTCATTAACTGAACCAGCAGTTTACACAAAGAGAGGAAGTGCGACCACGGCTTCCTCAAGTGATACTCAAGTGAATTTCTAAGACACAAAAATGAAAATCATCTGTTAGTAAAGAGTGGAAGGATTAGGGAGGCCATACAATGACTTTATCTCTTTGACTGTAGAATGTTCATGTAGCAGGGAAGTATAAGGAAAGAAATGAGAAAACATTTCTCTTGAAGTAAATGTGGCAATGAAATTATAGGCCTCATATAAAATATATATAGGCTTTATATATACTTTCAACTCATGTAAATCTTAATTATTTAATAGTTGATGCTGTTTTTGTTTTAGTCTTCAAATTTCACAGGTAAACAGACACTTGGCTGTGTGTTTTTCTCTTTGCGACTGTGCCAGATTGGCTGTACCCTTGACATCCTGTTCCTCAGATCCTGAAGGAGGTTCCTGCTGATGATGTGGCTCACACCGCCGTCACCGTATCCCGCTCTGGCAAGGTCGTCTTCACTGGGACCTGCAACGGTACCATCAGGGCAATCAAGTACCCCTTACCCTTTCAGAGGGACTGGATTGAGTACCAGGCCCACTGTGGCCCTGTCACCAAGGTGTGTCATCTGTTCTGAAACTGAAACTGTGATCATCTGTCATCAGATTTTACAGTATAGAACAGATGTTTTTCTGAGCTGAACTGAATTGTAGCGCTACAGCACACAAGGCAACACATAAATTCAAAAGCATCAATATTTTCTTTCTCCAAAATGGCAATATAAAAGAAAACTGCTACCAGAGGAGAAAAACTGCATCAACTTTAAACAGGATCTGAACCAGAGTTCAGTTCTTTAATTGTATATACTGGAATAGTTTGAGAGCAGAATATGATATAAACCACTTATCTCATATACATCTTTAACATAGCATGAGCTATAATTTGAAATACTGTGTGCACAGAGAAAATTCACTGAAGAACTGGTGACTGCATGTGTTCTCAGATGGTGATCACATTTGATGATCGATTCCTGTTGACGGTGTCCAAAGATGGCAGTCTGCTGATGTGGAATATCATCGACAAGGAGGAACGTGGACAGAGGAGTGACAAGCAGTTCATCCACATGAAGGAGATCCTCACCACCAAGGCTGAACTGGAGGAGAAGGTCTGTGACGGCATGTCTGTGTGCCACTGATCTATAATAACAAAACATATCCTTATAGTAATAGAGTAAGTGGTGAGTGCGTGTGTGTGCGTTTGTGTGTGTGTGTGTGTGTGTGTGTGTGTGTGTGTGTGTGTGTGTGTGTATGTGTTTGATTTGGGCCTATATTGTATAATGCACAGATAACCTCACAGAAAAGTCTCACAGAAAAATTATCACTTTTTCAAGCAAGACCAGTCAACAATATAACAAAAACATTCACATGCATGAGATGAAAAACAACAATACATTGTAGTCACATAGACTGCATTGTATTATATTTCATTACATGCAATCAGTCAGCAACATGCAGTGACATGCTTTATAAAAACAAATAACACCTGGTTCTGTGTTCCTGCCTGCCTGTGTTACAGAACCAAAACATAATAGAGCTGAAGACGTGGCTAGAGAACGTGAAGACACACATGTCGCACAAGTGCCACACATTGGACAGGAATTACAACAAGAAGGTCAAGAACATTTCTGAAAAGTTCATCCAGAAGATCGAGCGACTTGAGACTATGAACCAGGTCTGCCTGCCACACTACCACACAGCTTCACTTCATATACTCTATATCTGTAACTGCTTTTCATCTCTCCCACTGAGGCAAAAACATGGACCAAACACTGCAGGTGTATTAGATTTGGCAGGGAAACTCTTGTGTTTACTTGCAGTAGAACAAGTTTGAATGGACACTGTAGACATGGAGGCAATATGAGCACATTCACTAGGCGATATACTGCATTTGTAATGCAGTATAACATTATAAATTATCTTATAATATTGTAAGGTGTGTAGTTACAAACATTTATAATGAAGTCTATAATATCTTATGCATTTTAGCACATAATAGTGCGTTGCCTTTATAGTGTTGCTGGCAGGTTAATGTAACTCATATATGTTCATTTACTGTACAAGAATTTATTCTGATGGATTGACCTGTAGTGAGTCAGCAGCACAATAGATGCTGTTGCTACTGAAATAAATTGCATGGTTGAAAGCCTTCATTCTCTGTACTGTAATTCTAGGTCATGAAGACAGAGAAGCGGGAAACTATGCACCAGATGTATGCAGAAGCCAATAAGAAACACTCAAAAGAACTGCATGATTTAGGTATAAGAGGACATGATCAACATAAGATCAGCACTTTGTAGAAATTTAGAGGGAATTAAAAAAAATTGTCTCTGTCTGTCTGTTACATACAGAGCTGTGCAACAGCGAGAAGCGGATGCTGAAGAGCGAGAAGTACCAGGACCTTCAGTATGAGTGTCAAACCATGCAGGAGGATTATGAGAAGCAGCTGACGGCTGCAGAGCAAAGCAAATGCTGTGACCTGAAGAAGCTCACACAGTTTTACGAGGCCCAGCTGCGAGAGAAGACTGGCCTCCTGAGCCAGGTCAGTCAGAAGGAGCAAGGAGAAGGTGGAGGAGGTGGCTTTTCTGGCCATATGTCATATATTGCTTTGAAGGCAGTCGAGTATAAAGTGGGAAGGACTTCATAGGGAAGGTGTGAGTTCTTGAGTATGTTTTGACTTTATAATATTCTTTGTTTTGTTTTTGTTTTGTTTTTTTGTCTTTTGTTTTTGCAGTGCCAGGATGAGGCGAGGAAGCAGACATGCGAGTATGAAGAGATCATAAAGCAGACAGAGCAGGAGGTGGACCGTGTGATCCAAGACATCCAAACCAAGTACAAGAGGGAGCTGCAGACAAAGAAAGAGACCAATATGAACCTGAAGGGAGAAACAGGCATCATGAAGAAAAAGGTTGGCAAGGTTCCTCTGATTCATTGTTGTTGCCTTTTCCCCCGTTTTTTATCCTCCATTTCTTCTTCTACATCTTGGCGTGGTCGTCGGGCAATGGGATGGTAACAGCTGGACAGTCTGCAGAGGGAGCTGGACGACAGATGCTCAGACATAAACAAACTGAAGCAGGAGCAGCAGAAGCTACATGGATTGATCCGCCCCCTGGAGAACAACATCCACGGCCTGAAGAAGCAGATCTTGAAGCTGGAAAAGACCTCTGAGGGCAAGGTGACAAGATTAAGAGTTCCTCAAAATTTTCAGGTCAAGGTTGATGAAATTAAAGATGAGATGAGATGAGAATATGTAAGACATATAGAACTGGAATTGAGTAGACTTGAGGATTTCTACTCAAGAGGTATTTGAACCAAAACACAAAGTGTTTCATTTTGACCACAAGATGTCACTGTGGTTTTAGATTGTTGATGTTGTAAGACTGTAATAAATTACACTCACACACAGGACAAGAGTGTTGGTGAAATGGAAAAGAAGAACCTGGGGCTGAAGAAGTTGACGTGTACTCTTGACTACACGATCACAGAGCTTAAGAATCGGACCAAGCCTCAAGGAGATGGCATCAAGGAGAGGGAGCAGATCCAAGAGGTGGGTGTGTATCTGTGTGTGTGTGTGTGTGTGCGTACGCGCACGTTTGCATATGGGATTAATAACCTAACTAACAAACCCTAACTAGTGTTTAATAAAAAGTCATTTGCTCAGAGGCCATTATTGGCCCACAAGCCTGGTATGGCATTGTTGACCCCTGCTGGAGGGAGATCCAAGCGGAGGGAACAACGTAACTGTTACCCAGTTCTGTCTGGACACAAAGAGTGGGACAGTTGCAAGACATCCTATGATCTTGCAACTGATCTTGTCCTGTGACCTCAAGTTCTTGTCAAAATTGTGCTCAAGTATGTGAGAACCAGCCTGAAGAGAGATTTGCAAATAAAGCAGAACCAGGAGGTACACTTATGCACATACAAAGACAACCAGTCAGCTGTAACATAAAGGGTATGATGCTGTGTCCGTATTCCTTTTCAAAATAAAATTTTACACCTCTGCTTAAAGATAAGAGTAAAACGTCATGGTGAAAATGAGCTGACTTGTCATGAGAGACACTGTTGAGATGTCGTGTTTTTCAGATTGAGAAGAAGCTGGAACAGGTCCACAAGAGGAACATCCAGCTGGAGCAGACTGAGTCTGATTGGAAGCTCAAGCTGAAGACCGCAAATGAAGAGATGTGCAAGAAGATGCAGGAAGTGAGGAGACATGACACTCTTGGTCAACAGGCCAAGCTCATTAAACTGCACATCTACCTCTGTCGATTGTTGCCACACATGAACAAGTAACTTAGGAAGTCATACTGTAAGCCTGCACCACTGTTCAAAACAATCTACAAATATTAAATTAACTGGCATAGTATTGAATTTTGATTATTATTTATTATATTTTTTTTTCTAGAGAGAACTTTACAGGTTTAACTGTCAACAGTTACCACAGTTTTGCTGACATAGGATTTATAATTCATCACATTTATTAAGATTCTTTATGATGTGCCAAGGCTGTGAATTACTGAAGTCTTTGAAGTTCAAAACATGTTCAGCTATTGCCTGTCTCTCCTGTGTGCAGCTGACGGTTATAGAGGCCTATGTGAACCACTTTAAGAGTGACCTCTACAAATGTGTAGGCTACTTCCAAGAGCCCAAGAAATTCAAAGACAGCATACAGGAGTTGTGCGCCTTTTACATTCAGCCGAATGATGTGGTGAGTGGGACACAGTGGATCCTTTGTAGCTAAGTGGATCCCACAGGGAATACAGGGAATATGAGAAGATGAGGGCCAAGTGTGCATGTGTTTCCAAGGTGGAGAAAGTGGATGAAGACCCAGAAACTCAGAGGGAACACAGTCGCCACATTGAACATCTGAAGAAGACTGAAGCTTCTCTCAACAGGAAGCTGGCCAAAGCTTCTGAGGACCACAGGAATGACAGAATCAAGGTCTTGAAGGTGAATGACAATACTGACTTTCTGCTGAACAAGTTCAAGTATTTCACTGCATGCATTGCTTTTTGACTTCTCAAAGGGGATTTAAAACAATTTCCCAAGAATAAGTGGAAACAAAATAATTTTTTTCCAATGGAATTTCACTTGTTGCAGGAAATGAGTAACAATAAAATGATTTAAGGCACATCAGTCCTTTAAAAGGCACCTGAACTGATAAAACTCTTGATACAAGTTGATTTGTATTGGGTGAGTGTCTTCATGTTTTTAGAAAAAATGGATTTTAAGATTGAATAATAGATTAGATAGCTTGTCAAGATTGCCATTTTTTGCATCTGATAACCTTCTGTTTGTGTCTATCTGAATTGACTGTCAAACTCCAAAGGTTGAGACTGGCAGCTGGTTTCACAGACAGACAAATAAAGCATCCTCACAGAAAAAGTTACAAATATGGGGCAAATATGTTTTTTTGTTTATTTGTTTTTTATTTGTCAATCCAAATGCAGACACAGTAAAAATCCTAGTTTTCAATGAATTTCAGTGTTTCAATGCTTTTGCCTCACAACAACATGGTGAGGCTAAAGCAGCCTTGTTTCTCTGTGCAAGTCCAAGAAAGAGCTTGATAGAGAAAATGCTGCATGTATGTAACAGTAAATATGATTGTCTTTTACCTTGTGCAGGACAATGTCTCTCTGATTGGGGAAATCAGTGAGCTGCGTCAGGAGCTGCGTACGGCGAGGTCTAAGATCCACAACTACAAAATTCAGATGTCTCTCACTAAGAAGTCCAAGAAATGGAGTTCTTCTGGTGTCAGAGGTGAGCAGATAACATAATATGTGAATTCACTGTGCACCCATTTCTTGATTCTCATTTAATTTGCTTGTGATATAGGTCTTTTGTCCGTGTTGAGGTTTAAAGTCCCATGTCATTATGCATTTGCGGGCAAAAATCTAGGAAAATGGTACTGCCATTGTAAGTCCAATCAGTGACAGGCTGAAAATGCTCATCACTGGACTCTTATTCTGAGAAGCTTTTGGGTACATTTTAAAATAAGACCAGATAATTGAGTGGTTAAAGGAATAAACCACATCCTTATTATTTTTACTCTTGAATCTTTTATTTTTGAAATAATGCAAGTGCCTCCAGGGCTGTGTGTGTTACTGTGTTACTGTGGATCACTGGAGCAAACAATTTATGGCAAATTTTGTTGTCCAAATTCTCATGACCGGAGAGCCGACCAGCAGGCAAACCTCCCAAAAACATGGTATACTCCTTTAAGTCTCCTGGAGGCAAAGGTGTGCCTCTGCTGGGCTCACACTGAATCCTGTCAGGGCTTTCTCCCCTCTGTTGCTTCTACTTTCTGCACTGTTAGGGAAAAATTGTTGTGGTCGAACATGACATGAAGTCTTATCTTTTATGGCTGTAGCAATGTCCAAAGAATCAGAAGGAAACCCAGTGGCGTTTCTGAACTTTAAGGAGGAGGCAGAGCGCATCATCCGCTTTCAGCGCTCAGAGATCCAGAGGCTGAAACAGGAAATCCACCGTGGGACCTCAGCATCTGCAACCAAGCAACCACCTCAGGGCAGGTGAAGGTGTGTGTGTGTGGGGGGGGGGGCTATTTGTATTACTAAGTGTTCTCTGTCTGTTTAAGAAATTAATTGAAAGGCAGAATGAAAGACCCTTATTGTGTCTGATGATCATAATAAAGATTATTTTAATATTGTTAGACATGGTTTGCATTATTATTAGTAGTAGCAGTAGTAGTAGTAGTAGAGCCTGAATTTCATCTGATCTCCACTGAGTACTAATTTCTGTCATAATGGTAATGGTAATAAAGGATTGAATGTAAAAACAAACTTACCAATAGCCAATAACCAAGCAGCTGCGTATGCTTATATTGCACATAGTAACGCTAACAAACAGAGCCTTGCTAGTCCCATTGGCAGGAAACATATTTAGGCCAAACTGTGCTTTACCAGGCTCAGCCCTGCATGGCCCTTCACAGCACAATCCTGACGGTGTGTGTTTTGTCTGTTCATAAGTAAAGATTAGTCATGTAGCTACCTAAAGCTAAAATGAAAATTTTGCAGTAAGTATCCACATAATTTGTTTTATCAGGAACATCCTATGGTTAAATCTCAATATTTGTCTATACTTTTAAAATAGAGAGGCAGCAGTTAGAGAGTTTTTCATTGTTCAGTGTTCATGGCTAGAGTGCATGACATCACCCACACTCTAGCTGAGTCATCCTTGAAAAATTTCCCCAAAAAACTCTGCCTTATACTGCTTGCACACTTAATGACATGTAACATTTGCAACTAGTGGGACCTTGATATATTTTGTACTTTGAGTTACCACAGTTCAAGTTTCATGCTGTTTAAATTATATAGTTTTGTTGCATATCGTACATTATTTTTAGTACTATATTAACAGTATTACTGCTTCTGTCGTCATTACTCAGCAAATACTAGTATTGGCACTGTTAGTCTCAATACTATGATGGCTACTAATCTGTCCACTATTTCTACTGCTACAATTCCACTGTTAGAGGTACAGTCCTACTGCCACTATTCTTACGACCACCATCAATACTGCTTACTATTCCCGCCAAGCTAAATTTATCATAAGGTTTAATACTGTTCTATCACCAGTCATGTTGATCTTTCAGTGTTCATGTTTTACCTCACTGTTCCACCGTTGATACTGTCAAACCTTTCAAATTCTCACACTTTGAAAGACACATTTCACTAAATCTCACATCATTCAAACTTGCACCATTCCTCCACTTGTAACACTTTTTCATTTGTTCAACTTTTAAATACTTTTTGTGCTTTTTGAGATTCACATTTAAAGGTTTAATTCTGGTGGGCAGAGGACCTTAAAACTCTGATTTTCAGAGAACACCATAGCAACTGCCTACCAACTACCCAAAACACCATAGCAACTGCCTAGCAATGCCCTAGCAACCACCCAGAACACCATAGCAACGCCCTAGCAACCACCCAGAACACCATAGTAATCGCCTAGCAACGCCCTAGCAACCACCCAGAACACGATAGCAACCACCTAGGAACACCATAGCAACCATTCAGAACACCATAGCAACCGCCTAGCAGCCGCTTGTCGAAAATGCACAACTGCCCAGAACAGCCTAGCAACCTCCCAGAACACTATAGTAATGACCAAGAAACACCCCAGTGTTTATTTTTAGTGTCCTAGCAACGTGTATCAACCAAAATTGCTTGACAGCAATCACCCGCATTTTCTTCAGGAAATGCACCTTTCTAGTTCCATATTTCTATTTTGCAAACCATGGAAATGCTTGTTTTACAATAAACAATTTAACCTACCGTTTTCATGCCTACCAATTTGTTTGACTGACAGTTTTTTCTTGACCACATTCAATTGGTGTGTCGGTCCTGCCGCACCGACACACTCAGACCGGCTGCTGATCAATACTGATCAATGCTGCTGAGATTTCTGGCTGTCACAGCTCAGTGTATGTCCTGGACTCACAGCCTCATGAAATCTTTTATTTATTTATTTAATTATTTTTCTGTTTTATTTTTACTCTGATTTATTAATTTTGAATTGTTTTAGATTTCGTTTTTTTTTTAATGGCATAAATTGCAAGCAGCAATACTTTAAAACAGCTGATATTTAACATTTAAGACAGTGTGTTTAAAGCACTGTATTTAATACAGTGCACACGATGTTGACTATAGTGTCACTTACAGTTCTCTAAAGAAATCAAACGATACATACAGGAAATTATTTTAAAGATATCAATGATATCTTTTATTGAGGTAAAATCCAAATTAAAATTGAAGGGACAGTGTGTTGAGGTATGGGAGGAGAGTTGGTGGGGGGGTGGGTCTCTCCT
>OMLF01046763.1:0-19958 GCA_900302615.1 Holocentrus rufus
AAATAAGAACTCTGGGTCATGACCGAAAGAACGAGGTCCCGGATACAAGCGGCTGAAATGAGCTTCCTCCGCAGGGTGGCAGGGCGCTCCCTTAGAGATAGGGTGAGAAGCTCTGTCACCCGGGAGGAGCTCAGAGTAGAGCCGCTGCTCCTCCACATCGAGAGGAGCCAGCTGAGGTGGCTCGGGCATCTGTATCGGATGCCCCCTGGACGCCTCCCTAGGGAGGTGTTCCAGGCATGTCCCGCCGGGCGGAGGCCCCGAGGAAGACCCAGGACACGCTGGCGTGACTATGTCGCTCGGCTGGCCTGGGAACGCCTTGGGGTCCCCCTGGAAGAGCTGGAGGAAGTGTCCAGGGAGAGGGAAGTTTGGGCGTCCCTGCTCAGACTGCTGCCCCCGCGCCCCGGCCCCGGATAAGCGGGAGAAGAAGAAGAAGTTGTTAAAGTGCATATTGGTTATTACTGGCAAATAGAGATTCATTCAGAAAGGAGAAGTTTCAGGGACGAAGGTTTGCAAGTTTTGTTTAATTCTGTAAGACTTGGGTGTTTAGGAATCATCAAAGCAAAGAGGTTCCCAGCTCATAGGGAGGCAAACAGCTATTTAGCTATTTAGATTTAATTTAAGCTTTCATTGTCCATTTTTCAAGTACACCATGAAAAGGGCCAAGAAGAAAATCACCTGTAGGACCAAAGAGCTACCAAGAAGACTGCATGCTCCAGCCCCAAGGATGAAAGAAACTGACCAAGAGCCTCATGCTGACGTGGGAGGTAGGGGCTGAATGTAGTTGTATGAAGGTATGTGTCTCAGTATGTTCTGTTATAAGGTATACAGTGATACATTTTAGAATACCATTTTTGTTATTCACTTAGTCAAATTCTCCCAGGGGCCATGTGGTGTTTAAGTCAATGAAGGGGTCTGCTCTAGAAAAGCCACTATATTGACATGTAGACCCATGAAGTGTGGCTCCTGGTCTGAGCTCTGGATATTCCGGTTTATGTCATGCACCTCATACTACTTAGATCACCTGTAGTTGATGGTTTGTTCAAACCAGGTATTCACTAATTACTCAAGAAAAGTGAACTTGTGCACTTTTAGTTCCAGCAGTAGTATTTTGTTTTTTGCATATATATGTTATATATGTTGATGTGATTTTGCAATCAGGACTGATCCATTTTTGTAATGTCTGTTTTGTAGGCATGGACCAAGTTAAAGCCATGTGTGGACCTTTTGTGATCTTGGAGAGCAGGACCTCACAGCATCCAGGGAAACACCTGTTTCAGCCATAGACCAGCAAGAACTCTACTCAGGCTGTCAGCTCTACATCTCCTCCTTAAGACTTTTGCAATTCACCAGTCTTCACAGCATGAACTCCTTGAGGACTTTTTTCTTTTTTTTTTGCTTTTGGATGACATGGAAATTGTCCTGAAGGGAACAAGATGCTTGACCAGGGCAAAGTAAAAACATTACTGAGTAAGTTTCACACACAGTTCACCCATGCATATGCACACACACACACACACACACACACACACACACACACAAAGCGTAACACTTTGCTTGGACAACATATTGCTCAGTCTGGTTTCCAGGTAACGAACAGCTCGCCAGCTTTAACTGAGCTGCCTCTCTAGATGTTGCTATAAGTGCTGCCTTATTAGATTCCGATAATTCTGATTGGTTGGTTCAGGCTGAAATGATGTTGATGAGCATGGCATTGCACCTTTAAGTATCCAAATAAGAAGATCATTTATTTCTCATGAGACAAAGAAAAGACCACCGTGAGCAACAAAATCTTCCACTGGGAATGCAAAGAATGGTCCTAATTGTCAGGGGCTTTTAATGCTCCCTCATTTTTATTTTCAGCTTTTAGGGTAATTTTTGCTCTCAGTCCCAGTTAATTTCTGAACATGCTTCACATTTTTCCATATTTTTCCTTTTTTACAGGACATTTCTCTTCACCTGACATATGAAAGAGTACAAGGAAAGGCAGAAGGACAGAATGGTGTTAGACATGGAAATGACACGACTCGGACCAAAAAAGTTGAGAGTGCATTGCTTTAGCACCTTAACCTGCTGATCTAGTGTGCTCCATTTTTCATCCTGCTGCTGACAGACGAGTCTCCCTTGAGGGTTTATCAAGTGTATCTCATTTGATCTGATCTCATCCTCTCATGCTAAGCTGTGTAAGATTCTTTGTCACAGTATAATGAGTAATCCGAAGCCTCTCGCATTTTATTTTACGCCTTTCCTTCAAAAGCGGTGTGAAAACGTTATAGGCCTTTTTTTTCAAATGTCCTCTTAATTACTTTAAAGTTTTGAGTTTTGTTTCTGAGATGTCCAAGTCAGTGGAGGCTTGAGGCAGGGCTTGGGTTTTGGGGGATGGAGGTGGATGGAGTAGGTTTGTTAGCTGGTACCTCCCATTGCAGATAATTTGTTGAATTAAGCCCAAAAGTCTCAGGAGTAAATTCGGGTACCCCAAACTCCACCCACCCATACTTACCGTTAACACCGATCACATCTACACCCTCCTGAACTACACTGATGTTTCAGCTAGGCTTAATCTTGTCCTGAAACACATTGCCTAAATACCTGCCCACTTGGCTTGAAAAAGCACACACAGCCCCAGTTTCACTTGTTGGACCCACTTCTTGTGCAGTAAACCAACACAACTTTGTGCCATTAAGCAAACCAGCAGAGGTGAAATCCAACCCAGTGACACTAAACTAACAGTGTATTGGCTGACAGTATTCTCACCAGTCTCGTGAGTTTATTGTTATTAGCTAATTTTCGTTCACTCAAAAGTCTTTATTACTCAGCTATGTGGAATAATCAATTCTAACTGGTCAGTTAAGGCATTCAGCGGTTATTTCTGAATAGAGGACTATTTTCAAGATCACTGTCAGACTATGGCCTCCCCGTCATATCTGCCCTTTTACAAACTAATGAAAAGTAAACGCGATGGGACCCACCACCATTGATAAAACATTTTATTGTATTTCCTTTGGATATACAACTGACGTTGCTATGGAAGCAGCTCTAAATAAACTAATCCAATGAACTTTTTTTCCTCCTTAACAGAAGCTAATCGAAAAACTGTAAATACATAGCAGTTTTTTAATCAATATATTGACTTATTTTTGGGATAAAGCCACACAATGAGCAAAATAATTCACTTTGAAGTGCTCTTATATCTAAAAATATAATGACATAATGATGTAATGTTAAAATGATCTCCACCTGACTTGAAATGACCCAGGTGCTGCTCAGAAATTGTGTTGCATCAGCAATTACAGTAATACAGCTGTCTGACTTGGCAACATGGGGCTCGAAACTTCTCAGCTGCTGAGCTTTCGTTCATCTGGGGCCTGCTCTTTTTGGCTGCCTCAATAACTGACTTCCTGACCATGAAATATTACAAAAATATGCCACCTACTAAATTAATGATCATCATAAGGAAACCAACCAACAAATATCAACCAGTTTCCTCGAATGACATTTTAATTCTCAACACAAGATTAAATTACTTGTTACGTGACTCTTCTTTGCAGTCCACAGAATGGCTCCTTACTTATCAGATTTAATGCTTTAATGCTTGTTAAAACTAAATTGTTTTCACTAGTCTGGATGTACCAAACTCCATTTCTTGTGTATTCAACTATACTCAGCAGATGAGTTGACAGCAAAAGACCCAACATATTTGTCTTATTGTCCTAACATTTACCCTTTTGACTCCTTTTAACAGGAACAACTAGTGAAATCAGTGAGACGTTGCATCATAAGACGCTTGGTAGCTGTGACCTGTAACAGTGTCTATGGCACGACAGTATCACAACCGCATAAAAATACAATGGAATATCAAGGCGTTCACACCACTTGTCCTTATTCACCGCGCTTCAAAATTGCCCTATTGTTTAAGCAGGGCAGCTTAAGTTTCCTGGCTGAGGTTTATAGGACATATCCACTTTCATGTTGACTTCCTTCTGTCTGATGTGCAGTGAAGAACTAGGAGGTGATAGTCCTTTATTCTCCTGTCATAAAAGATCCCTTTCAGCCCGGCATGTAGCCTACATAAAGACAGCAGAGGGATTACATTTTTTTTTTTCAGGAAATTAACTGGACTCTCAACTTTTCATTTTCAAATGTGCTTTTCAAATGTGCTCAGACTTTCTTGGCAACAAAAGATGGGATCCAACTTAGCAGCAGGTCCAAATATGACATATATTGTAAGTATATCTTGTTTAGATGGAGTCCCAATTCCCAAGTTTGCATACTTGCGTTAGGTTTCACCGGCACCTGTTGCTCAGGCGGCCCCTCCCCTGTCTTTATCTCTTTGGTTCAGGTCATTCTCTGTGTTCCCATGTATTGTTACTGTAATGGAAGAAAAACATAACGGATACAGAAACAGGGCCAAGAAGTGAATTTATAGCATACTTTCTCATTTTGATATGCAGTAGCCCATTACTAGGATAGGATAAGAGAGAGAGAGAGAGAGAGAGAGAGAGGAGTGTCATAGTGTCATAACGTCTTCACATTTTTATACAACATGTTGGATTCTGGGTTGGGTCAACACTTCAGACTAATGCAAAGACTGTTTGTGGTTAGGTTGTTTATAGGTCAGGAGGTTTTATGTAAAATGGAAGATACACAAGGTCTGACAGATTATGGCATTGCTGTGATAAGATCAATGTTGGTCAGACAGCTGTCATCCTCTAATGATTAAGATGTAGCGCTGATGCTTTTAAGTGGATCATTTGATATTTTCCCCTTGAGAAGTCTTGTTCATGACATTATTGTGAGTGGTTTTACATGTATTGATCAGTCAGGCTCACTGTGGGCCAGCTCACGGCTTGCTGACAGAATTTTGGGCTGCATTGCCACAACTGTGTAATTTAGTCAGGACTTTGTTTGGAGTTTCTCCTTGTTCTCATTCGGGATCTAAGTTTAGGAGGTGTCATGTTCAGTTAGCGTTGTTTCTCATATGTTCATAATGTGGGCAATGTGAAGCTCCTTGGGGCTGTAGCTGTGATAAAAGACTAAACAAATAGACTTGAATTGCTTGAATATTACCTTAGGAACCCACACTTAGTTTACTAAGTAAATGCATGCCGGAATCAACCTGCTGACCTTGAAATATTACCATGCATCGAGCAACAGAGGGAACTGAACCCAAAACCCTGGCAAAGTTTGTGCCATGCTTCATCCTTTGTCCCACACAACATCATATCTAGGTTTTGTTATACAGCACCTTAACAAGACTACCTCACCTTTTGATTAAATATCACCAAGAGGACATGCCTATCATGATATCAGTCTTGCTGCAAATCGTTTGGAAATCTTAGGTTTACAACTGGATACCCAGCAATGTGCTGACAGGTGGTTGAAACCAGGCAGAGTAATGACTCTCATATACTCTTGTACAGTTACTTATACTCTACATTATACATTTCTTCCACCTTCATAAGGGTAATGTGTTGATTACATGAACACCCATTATAACAAAGAATGTGTGACTGGATTTATTTCAACACCTTTAGCAATCTCATCTAAAACAGAAAAATGCATGATATTGGTTCACTGTGAATGCTACATATTCTGGAACTATTTTTTTCAAAGAACTTTCTGCCAAGACAAATTACATTCAAGTTAAAACTGAGATGTTAAAAGTTAACACACTGGTACACTGGTACTGCTTAACATTGACAGCTAAGCACAGTTTTGAGGCACTGGTACTTAACAGCATTCCTATTTTGTGGGATTTATACTTTAACTGTACTATACATTTTATAGGGAAATATATTCCAGTGCATTTATTTGATAACTTTAGTTCATAATTGCAATGCAGAGTAAGATTTTACATGTAAAACACACAAAAAACTCATAATGGATGATACATTGTTTGAGAAGCATAAGGATAAATGAAACATATAAGTGAAATTTTGACCACAGGATCTTTGCTTTAATAGGATAATTTTCCATTATGGCACTGCCACTTTTACTCAAGTATAGTATTACCTGCACGATTGAGGATGTGTTGTTCAAAAAGGCAGAATACTATAACAACATGAGGTATATGTATGTATACCTATACTGTATCAAAATGGCATATACAGTAAATAATAGCAGTTTTGGTTAAGTACAGAGGGTGTTAATTGCAGTGGTCAGATAATACATGCTATGGTACACTCCAACACTGCAACAATGCAGTTTGATCAATGCTGAGACAAAATTGAGTTGATGGGGTTATGCAAACTTACATAAATGGTGTGTGAGAGAGAGAGAGATTCCTGCTTGCCATCCATGACTTGAGAGATCCCCACCAGACTCTCTCTCATGCATCCCTCCCTCCCCCTGCTGTGGTCCCTCCGGTCCCAGGGTAGCTCTGAGTGCCTGGGGCTGTTGGTGGGAGAGCCTGTCCCCATTTGGGGCCTACTGATTGGTTCCCATGCCACAGGACTACCTGCACCATACCTCAAAAGAATCCACAACACCTTTTGTATTGGACTACCTTGTATAGGAAACTAATTGTAATCCCACAGTCAATGTCAAACATGGGATTGTTAGGAGCACTACGGCTTTCTTTAGCACTGATATTTCTATCTCAGGTAAATATGACTTTTTTTTTTTTAGGCAAAAAGCTGCAAAGTTGATGGATTATAAGTGTGTTAGTACCTAATTAAACTGTTTTCTTCTTTTCTAAAATTCACTTATTTACAGATAGCATACTCTAAAGGAAAAGGTAAGTTAAGCAAAATTTCAACGTTTTAAGAGATGCAACTGACAAAGCATTTTAGTAAAAACAATGCACCAGATTATTGCAGTGAAAGCCTGATAGTAGTGGTCATGTGCCAGTAAACAGGCTATAGAAATATAATGTGCTGCTGTGTGTATTTTTATGTTTACTCCTCAGTGAGCTTCGACTGCATGCGACTCATTTTTCATATCAAATATAGATTTTTCAATGCCATGCCTTTATTCCACCTTCTCAATGTCTTTCAGATTGTAAAATCAAGACAGTAACGCCAAAAGGACCAGGGTCAGTTCTTGTAAAATGGGATGTAAACACAAGCGCAACAAACTATATATTGGACCTTCGGATCATAAATTCTACAGACATGGCGCCTGTTGTGGTGGTAACAAAGTCATCAGCCGTCAAAGAGAAAGTGGTCCATGGTCTGAAACCGGGAAGCAGTTATACTGTGACTCTCAAAGTCTTCAATTACTACCATATGGTGTGCCGGGATACATTTCAGGGCTCCACAGGTAAAGAAGACAGACTTCCTGTGTATATGTGGGGTACTGAGGAGTGACTAATTACCTTATAGTTTTTAGTCTCCTATATCACTATGATATTCTTATGATATTCCTATAGTAACTAGGGCATGCTCCCATGTTCCACCATATTAAAGAATTGAATGAATTGATTGTCTATTTTTCCCATGGGAGAGATCACCACCATACATGAAATCGACATTATTTGATAGTTTCAGCTAACTTTTTAAAAATGTCATTGACATTTATTGTAAAAGAGCTGCGAGAGGTTAAATATATATTTAGTTACATATTCATGATCTGAGATGTTTGATATTGTAGAACTGCGTCTGTATGCACAGAATTGATAGGCTACAAATGCGCCTGTACGCACGGGATCCTATTAAGTTCCGCTGCAAGGCATTATACAGCATCCTTGCTCTTTCCTCCACAGTCCCTATTGCTTCTGGAATAACCCGCTTCAGGCCCCTGTCGAGTACTTCAATTGAAGTAGAATGGACTCCGGTGCCGTCCGCGGACCGCTACTACCTGATGGTGGAGTCCGAGACCGGGGAAAAGTTCAATTTGACCTTCACCACCTACAGCACTGTGTTGGAAAACCTTCGGCCCTCCACCACGTACGATCTCTGCGTCATAACGGCCAATGAGGCCGGCCTGGGAAAGAAAAGCAGAGTGAAGACCGCCTTAACCTGTGAGTGATCTATACCTTGCCATTCCCATTTGCTGTCCATATTAAATGTCTGCATTTGATCCAGAAACTTAATTTTCAGGGTAGGGAAGGCATGCTAGGCAATTTATGAAACTGAGGGAAGGCTATTGGTGATTTATGTTTTCTCAACTGTTGATCAATAAGATCCTCAACAAAGGAGCGATCTCGATTCTTTTCAAGTCTATAGTAACTCAGAATTCATGTGCTCACATCTAGTCCTCTTCTCTTTGATGAGCATTTAATGAAATGTGCTTGTAGATGGTTACATGAATTGTGCTGCAAGTCATTCAACACTGAAAAAGCAAAATACAATCAAATCAATGAAGGGCAAGTCATGTCTAGACTAATGCCTACAGCTAAAATGTACTTCTGTTTTGCACAAAATTCCTTTTGTAATAGTGAACTTAAACAGTGCCTGTGAATACCTGTTAATGCTTTATTTGAAAAAATATGTTAATCCATTGACAGTCATAATTTCACATCCAAAAATATGTTATCTATAGGCTACTTTTGGACAGTTACAAAAGTCCGAATTATAAAAGTGGCATGTGATTATCCCTGTAGTGTTGTTGGTTTAGCCTAATAGTCAGGGTTCGAGTTATTACCTGAGCTTTGTGGGGGTCTCTAAATTAACTAACGTTAGTGGCAGAGATAAATGAATGACTAATTGGATAAATAAATAAATAAATAATGTGTAATTTTTTGTCCTCTCTCTCTCAAGAGAGAGAGAGAAAGAGAGAGAGAGAGAGAGAGAGAGAGAGAGAGAGAGTTCACTGCGCCTTACGTGGTCCAAAAACTTTTTATTGTCTGTTTCTTCCATACTGGTTTGAATGTTTGCGACTCCCGCATTGCTCCCAACAGACACAGTTTTCGTAATACTGCGCAATACTGAGTAATACTGCGCACCGTTCAGCCTTCATCCATGAGAGAATATAGTGCCAAGGTCTTTTGGGAAAATGCATTTCTTTTAACCTATTTATCTCGATAATAATTATTATTGTGGGAAAAAAAACATGACTTATGATTAAAACAATGGCTGTTGTTCATGTATTATTAGCGACCCCCACAGATGTATGAATTTACCTTCTTCATGGGAGCCCAGACCCCTCTTTATGGGAGCTCAGCTTCCATTGGCTCCCATGTACCTCGAACACTGCTAATACTGATATAAAAATATCCCAGGGACAGGAAAGTTTAAAAACTGAAATTTTCTGTTCTTTTATCTGCCATAAATGGTCCTGTAACATAACCTAGTTTGTCTTGAATCTCTCGTTTACAGTAATACTTTGACAAAATTATTCGTGTTCATAAATATTCACTGACTTGTCAAAGCCTGTAAAAGCAAACTGAGTGGTATTCACCTTTAATTAAGGTCCCTACAGTGATCTATGATCAAACTGAAATGATGCACCCATGTGAATTGTCAAACTGAATGGTATGCTCGTCTAAAACAAATCCCCCTATCTGCCTCTAGTGTTGCCGCCACCATTGAATGTCACGGTGAAGCATACGGGCCGGCAGACAGCGAGGGCGAGCTGGCTGTCTGTGGAGGATGTCCTGTGGTACAAAGTCACCGTCTGGAACATAGAGGAGCCAAACAGCAGGCCGTTTGTGGCAAACACTTCAGACACCCATTTGGATATTCAGGACATCCAGCCATGTTCCACATATCTGGTATCAGTGTCCTCAGTCAGCACCTTCCTGCAGCCTAGTGAATCCACAGACTACAACTACACCACCAACCGTGAGTCGGCAGGGCCAAGCCAATATCAATAACTTGGTGATTAGAATCTAGGTCAGCTATTCACTCCCAGGCACCCCTTTCAGACATGCAGAATATAATCCCCAGGGGGAAAAGATGCGGATGCTGTGACAACCTACTTGTTGTCAGGGCCATCGCACAAACAAAAATCTGAGAAAAGTGTAAATTGAGGTCGAATGCCATGGCCCTGTCTAAAGACAACCCACAGCTAAACCAGATTCCATAATAGTCCATAATGTAATCTTTGTGTGTACAGCTTGATTTAGAGGTGTAACTTTCAGCTTATATTGAGAATGAAGATGTGAACAATGAGGTTCAAAGACCTATCTTCACTTTATTACCATCTTAAAGCCTTTTTGAGAGCACTTGGTGTTCTCTTTTGACATGGTAATGCATTTTATTCAGTCATTACACATGATATATTAGTATAAACAATATAAACAATATAAACAAAGTCAGCAGTCCATGTATTAAGCAGAGACTGAACAGGTTGATGCAGAAGCAAAATGTCTATCTATGTCTATCTTACATTCTTATCAGTTTAAGCTATTCTGCAGAAATAAAAAATAATTCACCCAACTTTGTAAGCCATTCTTTTGAAAAGCGAATTACACATTTTTCAACGGGTATTGGCATTGTTCCATAAGTCTGGGGGTGACTTTGATTTTGCTCTGAACAATATTTGTATTGTTTTATGATATAACAAATCATTCAATTCAATCAGCCCTATCAATGGACAAACAACTCTCCAATCAACATTTGTCAACTGATATAGATTGTTTCTTAATTACACTGGAGAATTTGTTGTATGAGAAAATCCTGAGGCAATCAGATGGGATGATTCTGAGAACAGGGAAAGAGTATATGTGGATTATATGCACTGACAGGTTATGACCAACTAAAATTAAAAAGAAAAAAGACCCAATTTAAATGGTCTAAAATGTGGCCTGTATATCATAACGTAATCAAGTTGACATTTTCTGAATTTGCCACAAGGCTTCTACTACGTTACAGGCTTTTTTTGTGCCTTGTTGTTAGGATATCACATACACTGAAAGAGAAAATATGGTATGCTTCTTAGTTCATTTTGACAGTCGAGTTGTTTCTTTTCGACAGAAGCACACAATGGTGGCAGATATTACACATGCATACTTATCAATGTAATTTGTGATATGCTATCATGATATTAGCCCTTTAAATGAAACTTGTCATGCTTTCACCATGCACTGTGCTCCTTGCAGCGCTGAAACCTGTCACATCCGTGTCAGTGGAGTACAGCTGCACCAATGGCGCAGTTGTGGTGTCGTGGACGGCTGTGCACGGGGCAGACAACTACCGGGCTACAGCCATCGACAACAATGGTACCTCGATGTCCTGTACCAGCCAGGGCACCCACTGCCAGATCACTGGACTAGGCTGCAGCCAGGCCTACACGGTGCATGTAACGGCCATGTCAGAGAGCTGCGAGAACACAGCTGTGACCAACACTACCATCTTTCAGACTGGTGAGACACATGAAAAAGAATGTGAGAAAAGGTTTATAGGAGTGGGTTCTCCAGAATCATTTCATGAGCTGGATTTTTTCTTCCTAGGTTTTCTCAGTCAAAGGTGGCCAACAGAAAAGCAGTTAAAGTTTTGACGCTCCGAAAAAACAACAGAGTGGCATTTGGGCGCATCAACAATTGGGCTAAACAACAATTTTATTGATCTATCTTTGGCATCCATTTGTCTCCTGCTTCTCACATGTCACCACACTCTGCGTGAGCTTGTTTGATGTTCTGTCCATTCCCCTGGGGCAACATTGACAATGTGTTGTACTGCTGAACTGTTGTGACACGATTTTGGCTGCAGATGTCAATTGCTCAGTCATTCAAGACTTGAGGGAAAACTTAGAACAGCTCACCACAGGGAGATGAAACCCTAGTTTCTCCAAAAAGCCAAAAGACATGGGATAAAAACAGCCCTATTTTAGACAGGTTTTGATAAAGTTTTAAATAATATGGGGGACTCTGAATGGGCTTTGTAGGCTCTGGGTGGCAGTTGATATCAATGTTCTGAAGGCATCTAGCATACATAATCCAATCCCAAACTAAGGCATTGGAATAACTCGTTTCTGACATTAAGATACAATATACATTGTATTCTGGACTTCAAAGTTGACGATTTTAAGATGCATCTTTAAGTGCTGATGGACAGATTAAAAATATCCAAAGTTATAAGCATTTGAATAGCTGTTCAAACTAACATCAAGCTCACACCCTCACTGTATCATAATAAACAACATCAACAGCCTTTTAGTTTTTAATTTAGAGCAAAGATTGCTGAAGTCATAACCATCGCCAGCCTTTTGGGAATAGCTGCTTAGTAGTCTTTTGTTTCATTTTTTGTTTGATGTCTAAATTCACGCATTCATTTGAATGCATCTCAAGGTGTCATCTTTGAAAACTGGGTCTCCTATTGAGCTCTACTGTCTATATCATATTGTGTTGTGTTCGGCCTGCTAAGAATGAGCCTGTGTTTGTGTAAAACCTGAAACCACTTACAGTGAAAAGCAACGCTGAAGTGTAATCTTCAATATCTGGGCGTTTTAACCTGAAAAGGCATTTGTGACACTTGGCTTTGATGTTGTTGTTTGGCCTCATTTTCTTTTGTCTCCTCTCTTGCCTCATGGCTGCTTCTCTATCTATCTATCTATCTATCTATGTATCTATCTATCTATCTATAATATTTATAGAAACATATGCAAGTTGGTCATAATCATTATGGGCCATGCTGTATGTAAAGTTCCTCTATGAGGACCGTAAGGCTTATGAGGCTTTAAAATCTGTCTGCTGTGAAGACTGAAGTATGACAGTACACATGGGATTGTCAACGCATTAGAAATTTAGAGAACTGTTTTTAAATCAACCTATCTCTTTCTTTATCCCCTCCAAGTTCCCTGTCCTCCCAAGGACCTAACGTTGTCCCGGCAATGTGACAGCAATGTCATCATCTTCGGTTGGGAGCACACCAATCAAACACAGTTCTACAGGGCCAAGGCAGTGGACTCTAAGGTATTTTTGGCTGTTATTTTAGATTTAACTCTGTCCGCATTTTCATTTACCCTCCCTAACAGTTTGATGTTACGTTGCTGCATTTTGAAGAACTGTGTTTCAAAAAGCACCGTACATTGTCAGACTCTGATTTATTTTATTGCTCTGTTCTCAGGGATTGGTTCAGGAGTGTATAACCCCAGACAGCTCCTGTTTCTTCACACAAACCGTGTGTGGACGCCGCTACACCTTCACTGTCCAGTCTGTCACTGAGCAGTGCAGCAGCGAGATTAGCCTGCCCGTTGAAATCCGCACAGGTGCAACCTCATATCAACACTTAAATCAGTGTCTTCTTTATTACTATTTGTATCTATATCTATACCTACTCCTATATGTGTATTTACACATAATGGCTGTATCTATATGTATATCTGTACCTGTATATCTATATCCACATCCACATCTATATCTACAGTGGATTATATCTATCTCTCTCTCTCTCTCTCTCTCTCTCTTTCTCTCTCTATATATATACATATGTATATATATATAGAGGGAGAGAGAGAGAGAGAGAGTTATAGGTATACAAACCTATACCTACATCTATGAATGATTCAAAACATTGATGTTATCGATCACAGTGTCAAGAGCTGTTTCTTAGAACTGGTTTACCAGACTCATCTGGTGTTATGAAGCTGTGCAATAGCACCTTCTAGTGGTAACTTGATGCATGTCTTCACCTGTATCTCATCAGCCACATGTAACTGCCATTACACATAAAATATTGGCAAATTGTGAACTATTATCTAATTGCTCTTAAATGACAACAACATCGACCTTTGTTTTACCACAATATGATGAGTATGATCATTTCCAACAAGCTACAATATCACCAGTTGTGATCTCAAACTATATTTCTATTGCACCTCGCCTTCTAAGCCCCCTACCTCTTTTTTTAAAGCACATTTCAGTCATAATTTCACAACTTGAGAACAAACAAGACAAAAACAAAACTAAACTTAATCCTTGGATTTACTTGCCTGTTTCCAGCACCCTGTGTAGCGAAGAATGTGTTGACCTCAGTTGACTGCAATTCAGACCGCCTGACCTGCACATGGGACACCGCTGATGGTGCACTAAACTATTCCGTGGAGGCCTTGGGCAACAAAGGCAGCGGCACCCACTACAGCTGCCGCTCAGTGACCAACAGCTGTACCATAGATGGCATCCACTGTGGAGAGCACCTAACCATATACATCACAGCTTCTGATAATGAGTGTCACAGCACCATGACACTGGGGCAAGAGGCCGACTCAGGTGAGGAGAACCTGCCTACGGCAATGACACATAAGTCTTCTGTATCTGCTGGTTACAGCTTCGCTGAAACTATATCACACTTCTATTGAGTGAAATATTCAAACCCAAGATGCCATTGTTTTATGGCTGCAGCATTTCATCAAAAAGAAAATATCTCAGGCCATAGTAGGCGGAGCAGAACTAAAACTGGTGCAGTCACACTTCAAAGAATGAGTCAACACTAGTGGTAAATTTCTGCTGCACTGCCCTCAAGAGGTTGAAATGATGTAGTTGCAGGTAATTAAAAATATCTGCTGCCATGTCACTGATTGAGTATGGTCCAAAGTGTAACAAGCCTGAAACTTTCAACCCGTAGAGGGCACTGCAGCAGAAGTTTTCAGCCTTATTTAGTGTTGAGTTACTCTTTAAATAAGACCTGCTAGTCCTAAGAAAATTTCATTTGTTTGGGGTTCATTGGAGAAATTCAGTGTCAAATGATGGTCTAAATGATTTTTCTGAAGCTGTCTTCTACAACTGTGAGTTTTTCTCTCTGTGATTTGTTTTCTCTCTCCATCTGCAGCTCCATGCCCTCCCCAGAACGTCTCAGCGTCCATGGACTGTGGTTCCAACTCTGTCACTGTGAGCTGGAACCTCACTGCCGGCGCAGTCTTCTACATTGCCACAGTGATAGACAGCGATGGAGCTGTTCACACCTGTAACTCCATGATGCTGTCCTGCCAGATCACAGGCTTGAAATGCAGCACCATCTACACAGCGTTTGTCATTGCCTCCAACTTCAGATGCAACAGCACTGAGAGTGAGAGAGTCCCTGTGGAGACAGGTACTGCAAGGCTTTTCTTTTTCTGGATTGTTTTGATGCCACTTAGAAGTTATTATTCTTAAGTCAGATTCCAACCTGTGACATTATGTGCACACATTAAAAAAATAATACTTGATTCAAAAATAAGTAAATACTCTTGTCTCAGTTCTTTGTCTGTCCTTTGTCGTCTACCATTATCATTCATTACTGGTGGTTGTAATAGTAGTGGTTGTGGTAGTACTTCCAGCAATAAGCAACAGTTTGTTTACTGACTGCTTATTGCTGGCCCTTTTGTCTCACCTTAGCTCCCTGCCCTCCGGGTGGCATCGTTGCCTACCTGGACTGTGCTGCAAATCGGGCCAAGGTTGCATGGCAGGGCCAGCCCCACATGATCTCCTACACTGCCACAATCATAGACCCTGATGGGGGCCTCCTCAGCTGCAGCACCACCGGAACCAACTGCAGCATCGACAACCTCAAGTGTGGCCAGCTCTACTCTGTGACTGTCCGACACCATGACGGCATCTGCCCAAGCATGCCCTCCGACACCATCTACATGGACTCTGGTAGGAAAAATTGCACAAACATCAATTGCAAATAAATTCCCTATGCATGCATAAAGTCATTTGGAATAGATCTGTCAGTCTTAAGTTACAATGAAGTTACGCTCAAGCGCCCTTGAGCGTGGGACTTTGTGACTCTTTGGTAGGATGCTTCCTTTTCAGTTATCAGTTATCAAAAAGGCCACACTTTATATAAGAACTCTCTATAACACCAACCTTTTTTCTTCTGGTTCCAGTTCCATGTGGACCAGAGAACGTGCAGGCCAGTGTGAACTGCACATCGGGCCAACTAACCATCGGCTGGGATGAGTCCAGCCTCGCTGAGGGATACACCACCATCATCTCAGACAGCAATGGTCAAAAGTTGCACTTCAACTCCACGCGGCCCTTGAGGACGGTCAACACACTGGAATGTGGACGGGAGTACATGGTAGAGGTGGCAATTATCAGTGGAAACTGTCTTAGTCTCCCCAGCAAGTCTGTAACCATCCAGGAAGGTGAGAGAGCACTGTTACCAGCCTGTTATGTTATTGTGGTTTATTTTAAGTATAGTTTCAAGAGTTTTCACTACCAGTCATTTTGTCTGACACTATTCACTGTAATGTTTGGTAGTTGGAAAATAACTACTGCAGGACATCCCATATTTGCTCATCTCACGGACCCCCAAAATACACACGCAAAAAACCATGGAGACCCATTTCAGAGGATTTGGTTCTAAGGAACATTTTACTTTTGGAGATAGGTTTGGAGACAAAACAAGTCCGTGTAGCCAAACTATGATCCGACTAGGATGACTATGATTCAAAACTACATTCCTGATACATTTCTTTGCTGTTTTAACTCTCAGAAAATGTCATGAAAGTTAATTAGTAGTGGAATTAAGTTCCACTATGCAAAATTGCCGAGGGGCAAGCCAGTGATGAGAACCATGTAGATCTAACCATCAAATTACATGCTTGTTGCACATTTTGGTCAGATGAGTCGAAAGGGTCTTCAGTTCATTCAACCTCTGGCAATTTTGCATTGTGCACCTTTAAATGAATCTTGCTGGGGGCCCTGCGATCCAATCAAGGACCCTTGGTGGTCGTGGGATCCCAATTTTATAAACAGTGAACTAGTGCATCAACATTATACACACTTGAGCCATCACCTAGCATACTCTTACCTTAAAAAGCATCACACAGGACAGAATGAAAAAAAGAGAGAGCTCTATATGGAGTAAAAAAAATTCTCACTGCTTTGTAGAAAGCTTTCATGCTTTCATACTTAAATCTGTAGCAGTTACCTCCATTGGTCAGTAGATGGTGCTATTTCTTCCATGAATAATAGGATTGCAGGTTGCTTTGGGTCTTACAGGTTTTAATAGTTGTTTGACAAAGGGTTGATTGACACAGTCACGCACTGTACCTATTAGCCGGCATTTGAATTGAAAATTTGTTGAACGAATTAAGCCATAATATTTGAAGATTTTTTTCATCATCCCATGAAAACATGCGATGAAAACAGAAATCAGTTCTGCAAATTTTTAGATTTGTGGACAGCTATTGCCTTGTGTTGTGCTACATTTGTACTTTCTCAAAACAATTCAGATTGCAACATGAAATAAGTGAACTGCACTGAGCTGATCTGAGTTTGGTTTTGCCCTTCCTCAGTGCCGTGTGTGCCCACCAATGTGGTGCCACAGAAAAACTGCAATGGGACCTCTGTGGAAGTGACATGGCAAGCCAGTCGTGGTGCCAAAAACTACACCGCCATTGCCGTGGGTAAGGATGGCCATCACATGGTGTGTTGGTCCAACATGATGATGTGCAGGTTGGAGGACACAATGTGTGGCCAGTCCTACAACATTAGCGTGGTTGCCATGAACAAAGCTTGCTCCAGCATGGAGAGCGTTGCTGTGCTGCTTCAGACAGGTAACGATGGGCAGGAATCAATGATTTGTGTCCATATCTGAAAAAAACTTTTTTGCCACATCCACTTAGAGCTCAAACTCAACATCATGGATTTCCTGTCTACCTTCTGTGTCTTTCCCCCGCAGCGCCTTGCCCTCCCACTCAGCTGGCTGTCACAGTGGACTGTACCAGCAACTCTGCCATGCTAACCTGGGACAGCAGCCCCAACGCAGTGGACTACTCTGCCAAGGCAGTGGGCACAGACGGACACACTGTGAGCTGTGAGGGAGAAGTGAACCCGCGCTGCCAGCTGGCAGGTCTGCGCTGTGGTCAAGAGTACACTTTCACTGTGTCGGCCTCAGATGGCACCTGTCGCACCCTTGACAGCCAGCCGGTCACTCATATCACTGGTGAGAAGGATTAAGACTTTTGATTCGTTCCCTTCTTCCTCATGTTCGGCTGTCTTATTTTCCTCTTGTTCCCCTCTTTTATTTCTCTCCTTTTCAATCCTCTTTTCCTCATCCTCCTCTTGCAACATATCATTGCTTATTTTACACTCATGATTCCTAGACAAATAAGCATGAATGTAAACAACAACATGGTGCTTATATCAAAGCTTTAACACTTCTTTGTTGATGTGCATGCCACTGGATTCTAGTACACAGATTTCTCTCTGTGATCAGTCAGAGTTTGCATAGACTTGACACCTTGACACCAAGAATCATAACTTGACAAGTTGAGATTCTTGGGGAGGTACTCCATATATACCCATGTTTTTCAGCCCCAGATTTAGGTAAATTAGCATGTGTATACGTGTAGAAGCAGTATTTAAAGTATAAAGTTTGATTAAGATGCAATTGGTGGACACATGAATGAGATGTGGGGATACACTCGTTTGTCATCGTTGTCCTTTGGAAGGCCCATTTCCTCCAAACATCCTTAAAGATGTTGAGCAGAGATCGGTTTCTGTATAACAAGCTGGAGGACTGAGGGCAGAGGAAATGAGGACATATGAAACAAAGGACTGCGGTCAGGTTTTGCTTTTCTTCTCATAATCTGTATTCCTCTCTTCTTACTCCAAGACCACAACATATCACTCCTTCTTCCCTATTCTTCCTCCTTGTTTTCTCCAAACCCCTTTATAGGGGAGGAGGAGATGAGAGAAGCCGCCTCGTACTTTTGATAAAGTTTTCCTTAAGTGTTTCCTGACATTATTGTTTGACATGTGCCTATCATACCACGATTTCTCTCCATGCGTCTTAGATGTGAAATGATTTGATTACGCTTTTCTCACATCAAATTTCCATATACACTAATCTTCACCTTTCAAATTCCCATGAAGTCTAATCGTTGACTTTCCTGCCAGGTCCCTGCACCCCTGAGAGTGTGGTCAACACCATGGACTGTAGCACCAACACACTAACTATCAGCTGGGCACTCGGATCCATCCCACTGAACTACAGTGCCTCCGCCCTTTCCAAGAGTGGTACTGCACTCTCCTGCATCACTGAGGGATCCAGGTGCGAGATGCCTGGTTTACCATGTGGAGAGAAGTACAACGTGACAGTCAAAGCGGCCAGCAGCACGTGTGAAGGACCCAGCAGTGCCGTTGAGACTGTTTACACAGGTACTTCTACCAATAAACTCGATTGAGAGCAGACTTTACTAGTATCAGGTTTTTGCCCTCACTTCAAAGTTGATCTTTTTCTTTCCTTCCCACCATCTCTCCTTCAGTTCCTTGTGTTCCTGCCAACATCCAAGGGGTTGTGGAGTGTTCCTCTAACACGCTGCGTGCCTCCTGGGATGTCACAGCCGGAGCCATGTCCTACATCTCCACGTTGACCCAGCAGGGAGGCTTCTCTGCTTCCTGCCCTTCACGCTCTAACACATGTTCCTTCCTGAGCCTGCAGTGCGCTCAGGAGTACACGCTTGCTGTGATGGCCCTCAACGACCACTGCAACAGCTCCATGAGCACTGGGATTTCTGCAATGACTGGTAAATATGTCTGTGTATTTTTTCCTTTTTTTTTTTTTTTTTTTTAAATTATTTCAGGCAGTGTAAAAATAACAAGACAGAGCATGTACTTTGCAAACAAATGTGCCCTTTGCAATCCTAAGCCCAGTACCCTGACAGTGCATAGCAATTAATAAATAAAAGTAAATAAAAAAAACAATAATAAGAATGTAAAATAACAATAGTGATAGAAAAATAAACAAAAATGAATTATGATTATGAACTGGAAATACTCCGCCTTGAACCGCCACCTTATCGTGGTGGAGGAGTTTGAGTACCCGAATGATCCTAGGAGCTATGTTGCCCGGGGCTTAATGCCCCTGGTAGGGTCTCCCAAGGCAAACAGGTCCTAGGTGACGGGTCAGACAAAGAGTGGTTCCAAAGCCTCCATGATTGAGGAGAGAACAAGGCAGTTCACGTCGCCTGGATTGACGTCACCGGGGCCCCACCCTGGAGCCAGGCCTGGGGTTGGGGCTCGCAGGTGAGCGCTTGGTGGCCGGGTCTTTGCCCATGGGACCCGGCCGGGCACAGCCCGGGGAGCTGTTGACCTTGACTGGGGATATTGTCGGGTGGTGGAAGGAATACTTTGAGGATCTCCTCAATCC